>ML110043.1:0-18194 GCA_003697995.1 Taxidea taxus jeffersonii | reverse complement strand
GGGGGGACACTGCTCAGCACAGGGTGGGAACCGGAACCGGGACGACGTTCTACAGATCCAAACAGCAAAACCACCCGACAAGGACTGGGGAAGACTCACAGGCTGGGAGCAAACAAACGAAGCCACAACCGTCCGTCCTTTCTGAGGTGTAAGTCGGCACGCAGTAGGTCATCAGCTTCTGATGTCTCTCGTGCGGCACGATGCGGTGTTTGCGTGCGCCCCGGTGCTCCGTGCAGTCCGTGCCCTCAGCCAGCCCCACCCCCTGCCCTCCGAAACCCCCAGTTTCCTTCCCAGACTCCCGGTCTCTCGTGTCGTGTCCCCCTCCGCCCGCGGCGGTCCTCCGGCTATCCCTTCCGCCCCACAAGCGAGGGTCACCATGGGATGACGGACACCTCGGCGAGGGTCACCATGGGATGACGGACCCCCCCGGCGAGGGTCACCATGGGATGACGGACCCCCCGGCGAGGGACACCATGGGATGACGGACCCCTCGGCGAGTCGGCGCGTCCACCCGTGGGCCGCGGAGTCCTGCTCGGCCGCGTGCGGACCCGCTTCATCCGCTCATCCGCCAAGAGGCACCTTGGCTCCGCCACAGCTCGGCCACACGGGAACCGGCAGGTGCCGGGAGGACGCGGAGGCGGAGACGGGGAGCCTCCGCGCTGCCGGTGGGAACGCGGGTCGGTGCAGCCTCCGGAGAACGGCGTGGACGCTCCTCGGAAAGCCGACGACAGCCGCGCCACAGCCCGGCAACCGCACTACCGTTCGCCTCAAGGGTACAGATGGAGAGACCCGAAGGGCCACGCGCACCCCCGCGCTCACAGCAGCAAAGGCCAGGGGCCAACTTTCTCCCGAGAAGGACCCGACCGGGGCGCAGGGAGGGGGACTGGATCCGGCCGCTCTCGGGGAGACGCCCTGGGGCTGAGGAACCGCGCGGCAGCGGCCGCCCTGCGGCAGGGGTGCTTGGGCGGCCCCGGAGGCGAAGGAACCCGGGCGGGCTCGTGCACACGGAAGGCCGAGCGGCCCGGCTCACCGCCCCATGGTGCAGCGCTGGCGCCGCGGGCAGGACGCTCTGCGCACAACCGGCACGTCTCATCTCCTCCTTCCCACGTACCAGCGCTCACTTGGAAGGACCACGTCCTCAGAGGGACGGCGGAGTCCCGTGCGGGGTCCCGTGCGGGGACCGCGCACGGAGGGACACTGGGGAGGTGCGCAGCGGCCGGAAGCAAGGGGAGGGGCACGCGAGGACTGGGGCCGGCGCGAGCTGCGGCCGCCTCACAGACCTGGGGCATCCTGAGCCTCAGCACGTACCAGAACGTTCTCTCGTAGCCGCGGTCAGAGCACGAAGGCTCTAAGGACCCGTACTGATAACTGACCGGGAAGGGGAGAAGGTGAGGCTCGTCTGAATCGGACGCAGAGGGAACGGCGTCCCCAGCGGGTCCGGAGAGCAGGTGCCCGAGCGTCGGCGGTCGGCGCTGTGCAGACACGGGCTTACACGCCCCCATCCCTCCCCACACGACCCACCGCGACGGACAACACATCAGACCCACGCACAGAGGACGGTCTGAGCGTAAGTGGGTGTCATCCCTCACCGGTGTCACTTATCAGCTCAGGAGGAAAGCGATGTGCCCATGTGTGGGGAACTCGGGGAAGGAGGGACCGGAGAGGCTCTTTTCCGAACTGTCTCTAAGTCTGGCGTTAGCGCTGGGAGGAGGCTGTGGAGTCCAGGGTCCCCGCGGCATCCCCTCCCGTCCACAGGCATGATTCTGAAAAAGTTCTAGGCTCACGCTGGAAATGTCTTCTCCTGCGGACTAAATACACCTGTTCCCTTGAGCCCCAGACAGAAGACCAGGAACACACAGTGGGCTGAACGCGGTGTCCCTCTGGCAGGCTCTGTGTCGGGACGGTGGCTCTAGGGCTCACCTGGTCTGTCTCACCTGATAAGCCGTCCGGATGCAGGTGGCCTGGACTGTGTGGGAAGGCTGTGTGCCCCGCTGTCCCTGGTCCTCCTGCTGTCCCTTCTCTGATGAGGACCACGACTGCCCCTCAGGCCAGCAGGAGGCGGGAAAGGGGCAAAGGGCATCTGCTCTCCGGTGTCTTCATCTGGGAAGGAAATGCACTGACTGAAGTCCATGGTCAACCACCGTCCCTGTAACTGGCTCCAAATTAAAATGCAAAAAATCTGGGGCGCCTGGGTGGCTCAGTGGGTTAAACCTCTGCCTTCGGCTCAGGTCACGATCTCAGGGTCGTGGGATCGAGCCCTGCATCGGGCACTCTGCTCTGCGGGGAGCCTGCTTCCCCCTCTCTCTGCCTGCCTCTCTGCCTGCTTGTGATCTCTGTCAGATAAATAAAATCTTAAAAAACAACTCCTGGTGAGGAAGCTATGTCTTTCTGAGCTTTACGTGTTTTAAGATACAAAACGGGCCCAGGCACGGGGCGCCTCCCACTGCCCAACCTTGGCTCTGCACACAGGGCGCTTCTGCGGCCCCGGGGTCTGCACTCTGGGTCTGCTCCGCGTGGAAATAGAATCCCTGAGGCGGGCTGAACGGACTCGGGAATTTCTCGGGCAAGAACCAAGTTACCTTAACGTTCGCCAAAGGCGCGGCTGAAACGTGGCCTCTCGCTCTCGTGGTCCTGCCTTCACCCGGCCTCTGCAACTGGGAGGGTTACAAGCTACGGAAAACGTCTTCCCGGGTGAACGCCAACACGGAATTTGGGGAAGGAAGGTGCGGGCATTTAAAAACGGGGGTCCTAACTCCGGGTTAAAGGCTGGGGTCCTTCGGTGCTCCGATCACGACATGGGGGGCGGCCCTCGGGCTCGAGGCCGGCCCCACTTGCCCCTGCACCTCACCTCACCCTGGGGGAGAGGCTCTGTGTCCCTCCTGCTGAAGCCCGGGGCCGGCCCGAGCAGGAGGCTCGACCTGGCTCGATTACAGGGTCAGGAAGGGACCCACCAGCACCCGGGAGCCCCGGCGGGTGACCAGCCAGTCAGGGGACGTCTCCACCGTCCAACGGCACGAAGGCAGAATGCGGTGGGCTTCTCCACACGCTTGTTCACCGGATGGAACAAGGGGCAGGCGGGTTCCTGGGAGGACAGAGACACCTGATACTTCACGTAGTGTCACGCCATCTGACGACACCGATGCGGGCACCCACAGGCAGAGAGGCCTGCAGACCGTCACAAGCCCGGCTGGTGGCGCAGCCGGCTTCCAGGCACTCCGGATCCCCACCAAGAACACCCCCCACGGCCACTCCCACCGCGCCCCGTCTGGAACCCCCCGTTGGCATGCGTTGGCGAGTACCTGCTCTCCGAAGGGACCCTTCTCCACGGCCGGCTCCGGGCCCTGCATCTGCTCACCTCTCACCTGCTGTCCCACGCCAGGCACTGTGGCCATGCGGACGGGCGGACACAGACCCCGCCCTCAGCGACGTGGTCGTCCGGGAGCCCGGGCTGTCGCTCTGTCAGCGGGCAAGGACCCAGCGGCGGTCATCCTGCATCCTGAGCTGACCGTTGGCACCCTCAGCTCTGACACCAGAGGAGAAAGTCCCCGGGGACGCGTGGCTGTCCCATGTCTCCCAGCAGCAGGTCAGCTTCCTGATGTCCGTCTGTGAAAACACGCCTGCGGGGTCCCTGGCACGGCACCCAGCAGAGCCCCGCGGCCCAGAGCTGCGGGCGGCAGCGGCATGCGGGGCACTCAGAGGAGCCTGGGGTCTGCGGAGAGAGACAGGGGCACAGCCCCCGGCCCGCAGGGCGCTCAGGAACAGAGGAGCCGGGGCAGGAGCAGAGAAAACGCGCTCCACCCCCTTGGCCCGGTTTGTGTCCCCATCTTGAAAACCACAGCCTGGCTACAGGAGAAAGCGCAGGGCCACGCGCTAATCCAGGACTCGTAACCTCCGCGTGAGGCCAGGCCCACGTCCTCGCTAGGGGCACAGCTTTCCCCCTCGCACACCTGGGCCAGGACGGTCCGGCGGATGCTGCCGGGCCCTCCCGACTCCCGAGACCCCAGCGCCTCGGGCTGCCACGTGCGCCCTCCCCACCCGCGGGGGATGTGCAAGTCGCTCGCCACCTCGGCCTCGCACACGGCTGGCACAGGGCCCGGGAGGGGCCGCACCCCTGGAAGGCACCACCAGTCCCTGGGCCGTGAAGGCACCTGGTCGTCTGTCCACTGGGCTCGGACGCAGACAGGCTTGCTTCTGTGCTCCTCACGACGCCCCCGGTCGGAGGAGCGCCGACGTGGGGGGCCGAGCTCCCGCGTTCCCTGGCCTCGCCCTGCGCGAGAAGGGCGTCTCTGCGAAGACGCAGGGCGTCCCGGGGGGACTGGGAAGGTCCAAGTCCTCACGCACGTCAGACAAAAACTAAGGTGGAGGTGCCTGGGGGGCTCAGTGGGTGAAGCCTCTGCCTTCGGTTCAAGTCACGGTCTCGGGGTCCCGGGATCAGGCCCTGCACGGGGCTCCCTGCTCGGTGGGGAGTCTGCTTCTCCCTCTGCCCTTCCCTGCTCATGTGAGCTGTCAAATAAGTAAAATCTTTTCAGAAAAGAAGCTAAACACTTCCTACTGTAACCCAGGTTTTGAGCAGAGATGGACCATCCGTCTGCATGCCCAAGACACAGGAGATCTGCACGGATGCGGCCGGAGAGACAAGAACTGACACCCTTTCCGGTCCATAAGCTTAAGTTACTTTATTACACCTCCGTCCCATCAGAACACACCAGCCGCACCAGCTATGCGAGGCCGGGCGTGACCGCGGGCAGGAGCGCGGGCCTCGCCGGCAGTCTCCGCGGGGACGCAGGGCGCCGGGCTGCGGAGCCCCACAGCACGTCTTGCAAGGAGGTAAGCAGGTATTGCACTCTTGACCTAAGCCTGATCTGAGACTCGAGGCAGCAGCACTGAGGACGAGGCACGGTGAGTTCCGTGTCCCGGGGTGAGCGCAGGCCGGGCATTCCCACGACCAATAAACAGGCGTTTTTTGCCAACTCGCCAAAAGGACTTTCGATAAAGAATCAATTTTCATTGCACAGTCACGGCCAGAACGAGATGTGTGTGCGGGTCTCCCCACATGTGTCGTGAGCCGCAATGGCCCCACCTTCCTAACGCCTGCACCGCGGCTTCGCAGACCCACTCTGTGCCCGTGTTCGTGGCCTGACGGACACCCACTGGGGGCCGCCCCCCGGAAGGAGGCGCTGCCGCGGGGACACAGGTGTCTGGGAAAGGCGGAGAGGCCGGTGAGCTCTCGGGAGTGGGGTGCCCACGTCTCCCCACCAGGTGCCAGGCTGTTGTAACTACCACTGCGTGCGGCGTGGAGAAGGCGACGGCCTCGGGACCCACCTCCAGGCGCCCAGCAAGGGCCGCTGCACAGGGAGCCAGGGCCGCGGGCCTTGCCGCCCAGCCCTCAGCACAGCAGAAGGCGATGGCTGCCCGGCCTGGACGCCCCCAGAAACACCAGCCCCAGAACCCACCGGCAACTCAGTTCTCCGGTCCAGACGCACCCGATGACCACACACATCCCTCGTTTTGCCAAGTGAGCCGCAGAGCGTGAACCCACACTTCTTGTTCTACAGATGCCCTGACCTACACGCCTCGCGGGCCTCGCTGTCGCGCACGCTCCTGTCGGGCTGGGTCCGGTCCCAGGTGGAGGCCCTGCCCGTGGTCTGCACACGCCCTCACCGCCTGACACGCATGTGCACAGCGGGCCACACGCTTCTCACAGGGCGCTCTGACGAGGGGCACGGACAGGACGCCCTTCCAGCCCGGGACGGGTCTCTCCAGCTAGACGGGACACCACCACCGGACGGGACCTATGGCACGCTGACCGTGTGACCAGAAAGACCACACCGGCAGCCACAGTGCCACGGATGGGAGCCCCCCCCGGGCAGGTGGCCCGGCCTCCCCCCAACCCTTCCTCGGTGCTGCTCAGGGCCCCGCACAGGCGGGCGCAGACCACAGCGGACAACCGAGTCCCAGCAGCGAAGCCCCGCCCCCGGAGTCAGACCGCGGCTTCCAGAACACGCGCTGGCTGCGTGGAAATGCACAAGCACGCCACAGCGGCTCGGACCTGGAAACCGCGCTGGGCCCAGAGCGCGTGTCCAGGGGGCACTGGCGGGCCCGGGGGCGGGAGCCGTGGCGCGCCGCAGCCCGGGCCCCGGGGCTACTGCCCTTTCTTGGGCGGCACCTGGCCGTTGGCCCCGGTGGGCCGGCTGCTCCTGGGCGCGGGCTGCGCGAAGTTCCAGTCCACGGGGTGCAGCAGCTGCTGCGTCTTCTTGTGGGTCCAGTAGGGGTTGATGACGAGCGTGAGCAGGCTGAGCCCCGCCAGGAAGAGCGCCAGGTGTGGCCGGTGGAGGCTGCCGCGTAGCGCGTCCCAGTGGCGCAGGCACACCCACCACATGTGGTAGGTCAGCACCATGCGGCAGTGGAACATGTGCACCATGAGCCACTGGTTCAGCCTCCAGAGCAGCGAGTCCGACCAGCCGGCCTGCGGACAGAGCGCAACCCGTCAGCACCCCGCCTGCCCGCCCGCACTGACGCTCGCGCCCTCCTGTGCCCTCCCGCGCCCTCCCGCTGTCCCTCCCGCGCCCTCCCGCTATCCCTCCCGCGCCCTCCCACTGTCCCTCCCGCGTCCTCCCGCTGTCCCTCCCGCGTCCTCCCGCTGTCCCTCCCGCGCCCTCCCGCTGTCGCCTCCCGCTGTCCCTCCCGCGCCCTCCTGCTGTCGCCTCCCGCTGTCCCTCCCGCGCCCTCCCACTGTCCCTCCCGCATCCTCCCGCTGTCCCTCCCGCGGTCCCTCCCCACGAGCAGTGCCGATCTTCGCTCCGATCTTCGCTCCGGTCTCCCCGCAGAGTCCGCGCGCAACCGTGACCGCACACACCGACCGACCGACCAGCTCCCACAGCTCCGCAGCCAGGCAGGAGGGGCGGGGAGGGCGACACAAGTGTCCTGCCTGGAGTTTCCACACTTTCTCCCCAGGGACCCAGAGACACAGGCAGATGCGGACTTTCCCTAAGATAATAAATTGACAACTAGTTTCCGAGAGTCGTAGTGAAAACTGAACGGGGAACGTGACGATGGTCCATCAGATCACGGACACCAAGGTGGGACGTCACCAACACCGGGACAGCCGGGCACCACATTCCAGCGCCCCTCAGACCTTCCACAAAGCGGCCTCTCCAACCTCGTCTCTGCTGAACCCAAGCTACCAAACCTCCCCCAGGAGCTCCACGCCGCAGGCTGCCCCCAGTGGGGCAGGCGGGGTCTTTTCTGCAGAAGGAGCTCTGAGGGGCCGAAGAGCGTGACCTCGGGAAAGGGAACGGCTGTCCTTGAGGTGCATCCGCCAAGTCCTGAAGGGGACGTAGCAAACCGAGCCCGAAGAGGTGGTTTTTATTTTTATTTATTTATTTATTTATTTTTAAAGATTTTATTTATTCATTTGACAGAGATCACAAATAGGCAGAGAGGCAGGCAGAGAGAGAGGAGGAAGCAAGCTCCCCGCAGAGAGCCCGATGTGGGGCTCGATCCCAGGACCCTGAGACCATGACCTGAGCCGAAGGCAGTGGCTTTAACCCACTGAGCCACCCAGGCGCCCCAAGAGGTGGTTTTTAAACAACAAGGACGGACTCCTGATCTCTCAGGGCACAAATCGCGTCCATGCAGCTCTGACCTGGGAAAACAAGAATCCATGGGCCTGATAACTGGGGAAAAATAAACTAAGAAAAACAAGAACTCCCCCGTTGTCTGAAATACAGTGAACTTACCCAAAAATAACTGCACAAAACCTCCGAGTGGTCCACTACCTCGGAGCAGACGTACCCGTGCGCATTTTCCGGCCGGCTGGCGCCTCGTCAGTGTGGCACCCACAGAGGTGTCCAGCCCACTCCGGCAGAGCGTGCACACGAGCACAGATGGGACGCGAGGACGCGATGGCCCACAGAAAGCCCCGCGGAGGCCCCCACAGTGCACTCCCTCTCCGGGCACCCAGCGCTCGGGCCTCCTGCGGGCAGCCCGCCGCGGGGTCTGCAGCGATGGACACGGCCGTGCTCACGCAGCGCGCCACCTTCAGACCTGCGGGCAGCTTTCCGCACAATCTGCTCCAACCCTGTGCTTGGTGCCACTCAAAGGGGACCATAGCCACGCGCTTCCCGTGGACCCTGCTCTGTGGGAGCGATAAACACGCAGGAGTCAGGGCCAAGGCACACATGAAGAACAAGTGCGGCCCCGCCACACTGCAGGGACGGGAGAAGCTGAGACCTGGAGATCTGTGCTCATCAGTCCTAACGGCCGCGTGACAGCAGGACAGAACCAGATGTGTCTACTAACTGGCCTGTGAAACCCGAGGGCGAGGCCACGGTTCTCGGAGGCTCCGTCTGAAGGAGGAGCCATGATGGCCATCAGCCCTCCATCAGCAAGAACCAGGTGCCCCAGTCTGGTGAGAAACAGTGTGGACCGTGCCAAGTGGCCCCATCCCAAGTCCACAGGTGGCGATGGACGGCACCAGCGTCGGCACGGGAGCACGGTTCACGTGCCCTCCTCTGACACCTAGTGGTGGCACTGGGTGCAGCCTGGACGCACACAGGTGGGGACACCTGGCCCCAGCTGCATGCATGGACTCTGTTCCCCTGTGCAAGCTCCACTGGACTTGGCTACACTGTTTCCCACGGGAACAAAGCCCTGCATGGACTCCACCTGCAGAGCTTGGTCCATCGCCCGCATCTTCTCCCCTGTGCCTGCCTGCAGCTGGCACGGCACTCGATTCCTACCAACGAGAGTGTGTATCTTCTGTGGGATTGCACAAGGAGGCCACAGGTACACGCTCCTCTAGCACAGAAATGCAGAAGGTTTGGCGTTTCCGAAGTCAGATCGCTCCCGTGGGAGCGTATGCAAACTCTGGGGGACCCAGGACAGAGCACGCCTCGAGGCCACCTCCCCACCGCCCCTCCCTCACGCTGAGTGGCACGGACTGTCCCACTACACCATTCCCCCCGAGTTCACAGAACAAGGACCCTTCTCCGTTATTGCCCTCACTGCTAAAGTGGCCTTCTTAAATCATTAACGCTCCTGTCGCAAATACGAACTTCTCCGTGTACAGTAATTAACTTCCAAGAGCTCGGGACTTGAAAACTCAGGCTTCTTCAGCATAACTCGGGCACCATCAGCTCGTGTCCCGTGTCACCATATGCTCTGAGCAGGGACAGGGACAAGGTCACCAGTAACAGCCCACACAGAGCCTGCTCGGTGCAGGTCTGGCTCCCGGGGCCAGCGCCGCACAGCACACGTGCCCGGACATCGACACGACCCCACTCGCAGCACGGCCCATCCTCTGTGGGCGAATGTTATCCCGAGGTTCGAGTCCTGTGTCGTTTGTTGACTCTAACCTTCCAGAATCAGTCAAGAAGGAAACGCGGAGAACAAACCCCTGCTGGAGGAGCGCCGGTGGTGCCTGCTGTCTCTGTGCACGTCCTTCGCCATCTCAGCAAATCAGACCTGACGGTCCGGGAGATTCCTGAACCCGGGAGACCGACTATGCGAGACTTTGGCAGCTTCGTTAAAAGCTCAAAATGATTTCAATACCGTAAGCCCCATTTATTTACGTGTGGTAGGAGGTAAACCTCAACAAGAAACATCACATCTAGAAACCTGCCCTAAGCTGCCCCAACTTGGGGTACAGTTCGTGGGCTGGGGTCCGCTGGGTAGGCAGAGTCAGTATCGGGAGGGTGTTAGGAAGCGAGCACAGAGATCCCTTCGTGCACCTGCACAAACAGCACACAGTAAGCTGTAGAGACAGCAGAAAAATCCAAGACAAAGTCTCTCTCCCGTGCCCACCCGCCACTGGAGTCTGCCTTCATCCCGAGGACGCCAAGGACCAGAGGCTGGTGGCCATGCCTGTCCCAGGCGGAGTACACACAAGTCTGGAAAAATATCTGTGAAACCATTCGATGCTGATCACCACTAGAGTCTGGCAAGAGACAGGAAGATTTTTCTTTCTCTCTTTTCTTTAAAACCTTCCTTCAAAAAATAACAAGAATCCTGCATAACTAATCGTCTGTTTCCTTGAGCGCGTGCGTTAACGTTGCAGGCCCGTCTAAGGCGCAGGTCCCTGTTGACCGCAGCAGTCCGGCCCATCCCTGTGAGCAGGCCGTGCGGGGACAGATGGGACAGGACTGAAGGACCACAGCCTGTCTGTCCGGCATGGCCCCCAACAACAGCCGCCCACACCGCGCGTGCTGTGCTCATGGCCAGAGCACAGAGGGAAGTCACAACCCCCGCTCTCCCTCCTCGGGAAGCCCCTCTCCGTGGGGAGGACACCCACAGGGAGAGAACTGAAAGCCTCAGGGCATGGGCAAGACACACCAGGGGTTCCCGAGTCACGGCATCTTAATCGCAACGACCCACCGCTGGACCGGTGGCCTCCATGACCACTCAGAGGTTGGCTGGCTTGACTTCCACTCCATTAACGACCTCCAACCTTCCCCCAGTCATCACGGCCCGAGGACCCCAACCGTCCCCAAACCCCGCATCCCGACGCTCTCCGGAGGCAGGGGCTCCACGGGGCGGCGGCTGCAGCTCCCAGCACGCACGGCCGGATTCGCGGGCCAGCCCCGGCACCCCTGCTGCCCCAGCTGCCCGGCCCGCCTGCTCGCCGCGGCACCCGTCCCCGTGCTCGCACGTCCTCCTGTGGCACCGGGCAGGGCCACCCCAGCGGACGGCGGCGAGGCGAGACACCGGCCCCGTGCCCCCAAGCGTCTGCCGCGTGGGAAGGGTCTGCAGACGCGGTAGTTCACTCCGACGTTCCCGCAGTGCCTACCGCAGGGGACCCGAAGGCTCCGAGGGGCCTTCCCGCTTCTCGATTTTCTCCAGAAGCTCACCACGGCATACGGAGGGCTCAGGGACCCGACCCAACCGTGGCGCCGGCATCAGACATCTGCTCAAGAAAAAGCAGTATTTCACGTTTCATGTAAAACACCCTGTGAACCGGGCGCCCAGAAAGACGGCAAGAAACGTGTGCTAAAGAAGGAATTCTCAAGCGTCTCGCCCGAGCGTTTCGATACCAAAATGAGAATCAAGACTGTACGCAAAAGCCACACAGGTGCCGAGAACACGCTTTCAGAAACAGGCCACACACACGGCATAAGCGAGGCTACGAGGGCCCGACGCCTGGGGTCGGAAACACAACACCGCGTCTGGAGACAGCACGACACGGCATGCGAGCGGCGACAGACGCCGGGAGACGCGGGCGGGAAGCCGGACCCAGCTGCCCGGGCTCAGCACAAAGCCTCTTTGTGACAAATCTGAAATCACAGAGAGGCACCTGCATGCGAGGGGCCGTGAACCACCCTCAACACAGGGGGGAGGGACCCTCCTGCAGCACAGGGTCAGGAGGAGACCCCAGAAGACGGAGGAGCTGGTGCATGTGTCCTGCACCCCAACTTTCCCGGGGGCTCGTGGAGGACTGGCCTCGGTCCGGTCGGTCCGACAGAGTCCGGCTGCCCCAGCCCGCGGGAAGAGAGGCGGTAGCTGCGCTGGCAGACCCCGCGGCTTCTGCCCCCAACTCCAGCTCCACACGGAGGGGGCAGGCGGCCCGGGGGCCCGCCATCCCCGGGGAGGACAGAGCCAGCAGAGAGCCCAGGACTTCCGGCCGGGCGACCAGTGGGGTCGGCTTCTGCGTGAGGACAGCACGTGGAGCCCGCGGGCCCGGCCGGCTTTGATGCACAGACAGCAGCGGCCTCGGGCCAAGGTCCACCTCCAAAAGCTGACCCCGAGCGACTGGGCGTGAACGTATCTGACAGAGGAGGACGCGTAACTGTCACGAAGATGCGGGTCACTGAAGTCACGAGAACGGCGCACGAACAAAATGAGAAGTTCGGCAGAGACAGGAGAGGCTTAAAAAAAAAAGTTGCAAAAAGAAATCAAGGAGCTGAGAACACAGTAAAGGAACTGAAAATTTCACTAAAAGTCTTGCCAGTGAGCCCCAGTTCAACGCCGTCCGTACCCGAGTCCCAGCGGCGCTCTCTGCGGAAACAGAAGAAACCATTCTAAGGTTCACAGGAAACCACAGAAAACCACAACGGTCATCTGAGCCTTGAGAGAGAACTCACGGAGGCACCACACGTCCTCAACTCGAACTGTACGACGGAGCTGCTCCCACGACAGCGCGGCGCTGGCGGGAACGCGGGCTCCGAGGCCGGAGCCCGGAAGAAAGTCCCCTGCGGCCACTCAGCTCGTCAGCCACGAAGGGGCCACGAGCCTACAAGAGGGAGAGGCCGTCCCTCCGCAGGTGGTGCTGGGGACGCTGGGCCACATTCCTACACCAGACGCTAGGGTCAGGATGGGCCGAAGGCTCACACGAGGACCGAACGCAGGCAGTCCCGGAAGGAAGCGGGGAAAGAGCTTCACGACGCAGGTCTTGGCAACGACTGCCTGGGCACGACACCAAGGGTACGGGCAACGGAGACGAGTGAACTCGGACCGCGTGGAGCCGAGGGGCCCCAGTGGGAGGAGAGACACCCGCAGACCACGTGACCAGAACACGCGGCTCTCCATCGCAGGAGAAGGACTACACGGCGCGAGTGGAAAGGAACCTCTGGTTCGAACCCGGCGCGAGGCCGCGGACCGTTTGGAGGACACACGTGCACGGCCCACCGCCGCGTGGAAGTGCCCGAGGGCACCGATCACCAGGGAGAAGTAAACGAAAGCCACCGGGGGCCCGCCACACGCAGCCAGGATGGCCCGAATCCGTGACATGCAGGAGACCAGGGCGGGTGAGCAGGCAGACACCGGGGCCGGCAGGCGTTGCGGGCACAGGCCAGGGCAGCTGCGGGCAGGCCAGCACGCAGGCCAGCGTCTCTCACCCACCACGCGGTCATCCCACTTCCGAGCACTCTCCCCAAACAACACCTGTCCCCGGGACCTCGAGGAGCAGCAAGTGCCTCCCGATCTCACAGCAGTGCTATTCACCACAGCTAAGACACGCCCCCGACCCGGGCCCCCGCAGCGGATGCGTGGACACACCACATGGCTGCCCAGGCCGGGTAGGAGGGAGGCGGGGGACACTGTCCCCGGGCAGGGCTGGGAGCCTGCGAGATCCGCAGCGATTGCAGCGGGGGACACGGAGTTCAGCCGGGAGGAGCTCCCCAAGGACTCCGACGCCCACGGAGCCGCCGTCCAGGCATGCCATGGGCCAGGCCGCTGCGTCCCGCCGGGAACACTCACCTTTAGGAGCATCCAGGACACGCAGGTGAAGGGGGTGCTGGCCTCCAGCAGCAGCGTGGTCATCGCCAGGTAGTGGCCGGCTCCCAGGTTCACCACGGAGCCCAGAAAGCCAAGGAAGGCGAAGAGATGGTGGACAGCCAGGAACAAGTCAAACGTGCGGAAGAGCGCGTTGGACACGTGAACCGCTACGTTCTCGAAGAAGAAGAAGCCGGTGGCCGTGGCGATGTGGAACCAGCACCAGTTCTGCTGGCCGCGGGCCTTGTCGGCGTGCAGGACGGGGTCCGCCAGCAGGGCCCACAGGCCCGCCGCGGTGCTCTGGACGCCAAACACGGCGCGCGTGGCCGCCAGGTCCCAGAAGACCTTCTCTCTGGCCGCTAGAGAGCGGTATGTGGCGTTGAGGGAGGATGACAGCTGGTGACAGACCACGAAGACACCCAGGTAGAAGGCGAAGCCGGCGACCGCCAGCGTGGCGCGGACCTTCCAGGACGTGTAGTCCAGGTCGAAGACACTCTCCGCCATCCCCACCTCGCTCCCAGGAGTCATCGTCCTCGCGAAGCCGACCACGGGCGTCCCAGGAACACGGTGCCGCTGCGGGGGCCTCGGCGGTCCGCATGAACTCACGGAGACCTGCAGAGAGGACAGACAGGTCACTCCACGTGGGTGAGGCAGGGGTGAGCCCACAGCCCCCGCCAGCGTGACCCACACGCCATCGTCGTGAGGATTTCCACACCCTCTTCCCCGTATCCAAAGGCACAGAGACCCCACAAGAGACCCTGCCGGGGGGCCCCGCATGAGGCCAGGAGCGGAGCCAACAGCACGCACCACCCCGGACCCGGCCGCGGCCCACCCAGGGTCATGTCCCACTCCCCGGGGTGACAGGCATGCAGACAGTCACGCAGCCGCTGGTTCTGCCGCAGCTTCCCGGCCGGGGCCATCCGCAGTCTGGAGGGCTGCTAGCGCCAACGGTGCCGGAGGGGGCACGGCCACGCGCCACAGCCCCACGTCCCGTGGGCTGGCCTCCCACGCCCGCGGATTGTGGCAGGTGCTCAGGGACGCTCCATCACGAGCACGGCCCTTACCGTAACCCCAGAGAGCCCGCGTCCCCGCTCTCGTCTGCTGACCCGCCACACGGCACCAAGTCCACCCTCCATCCCCCGCGGGAAGCACGCGCGGGCCCGGATCTGAGGGGGCGAGGCGGCCACGCACGCCATCCGTGGACCGCAGGAAGGACCGCAGAAACTGCTCTCCCCGAGGCTTGGTGCCGGGTTCCCACCCTGGACACCACCACCGTCAGGCTGCGTCAGCTCTCCAACTCAGGTGACTCCGCTTCCCACCGTGGAAACTCCTCCCTCCACCACGTCCATAAAAACACGAACAGGGCCCGTGACCCGAGGGCCGTGGGTAGAGATTTTCACCGCCGTTTCCAAAACTCCTGTTCTCCTACCAATGGCTGCCTAGGGGAACAGAAAATACCACGAACGCGCTCACTAACCAGGAAATACGTTCAACTGAAAGTGCTGGTGACTGTTCTCTGTAACAACGCAAAAACAAAAGTTCATCCTTTCATTGCCCAGAAATAGGAACTATTTCCTCTCACAGCCAACCGTCTTCCTATCCCCACGCGCGTTCGACAAAACTTGGAGATCACGGGAAAAGGAACCTCAAATCCGATTTCCTGGAGAGTTCAGAAGTGTCCTGCCTCCGTGTTAGAAAATGGCTGTGGTAGGAGCGACAGCAGTTAGGAAGACAGAACGGACCCTGGTTACCCCCGGAGGAACGTCGTGCAGGTCTGCGCCCCCGGCCGGTCAGGTCTGAGCCTGGCGCTCTCAGGACCCCCCGCTACACCCCGCTCCCCGCTCCTGCCCTACTGAGGCTTCTGCTCCCTTGGAAGCCCATCTCCCTTATGACCTCTGGGCTTCTGCTCCTCCTGGGTCCCCCAGCTCAGAGCCCGTCACCTGCCCCACCCGTCAGCCCCTCTAACCTTTCAGACCCCGGCATCCGTGCCGTTCCTCCAGAAGCCCTCTCAGACCAGAGCAGGTGCCCCAGACCGCCCACCCGCTGGCCCCTCCACTACCGTATCTAGACACGTGCTCTGACCGCTGCTGCTGGGACCCCAACCTCCCCCAGACCAGAAGTTCTCGGAGGCCAGAGCCGTGCCCCCCCGTCCACCTCTGCACCTCCGCTGCCTGACCCAGCACCCGGCGGGGAGGAAGAGCTCAAGCACTCGCTGAACATGGACACGGATTTCAAATCACGCTCACCAGTCGAATTTACCGGTGACAAATGGACACGATTTGTCTGTAAAAGTGTGAACGCCAGAGTCTCGAGTCTTCCAAACAAGGTCCCTATATCAGACTTTCAGGGAGGGGACCCCAGGATCAGGGGCTCACTAAGGGGCCTCAGAGGCCCGGCCTGCAGGCTCCCCCTGGGTCCCCCCAGCTCTGCAGGGGCTTGCCGCACGGGGCACTTCCCCGGGGAGCTGAGGGCTGTCCCCACATCTGGCGAATGACAAACAGGCCTGCAGGGGAATTGGACAGCCCACAGCGCAGCCACGACTCTCTGACTTCAGCGGACACCATGCTGGCCGGAGCCTAGAGCCACAATCATTAGGGCAGCTGTCGATCCGCGACCGTTCAGCAGAAAGCAGCAGAATGGCTCTCCTGCCCGGGCGGTCCCCAGGACCAGGCAGGATGCACAGAGTACTGGCTCATTCAACCCGAACTACAAAGGAACCATTTCTAACCACTGAGCGCTTAGGTTTGATAGTGGTCCCAGAGTCAAAGGCCAAGGTCACGGAAGTGTTCGTTTTCCTATTTCTAAGTGAACACCACCTCTGAAGTAGGCTGGCTCTCCGGAAGCAGGAGTCTGATTCAGGGAGAAAAGACGAGACCACACTCATCTGCTGACTTCGTACAGGCTGGCGAGAGCGCTTGGCTCTGGGTACCTGTGCACACGTGTGCGCACGTCTCTTCCCCCGGATGTTCCGACATCTCAAAGCCTCCCTGCCTGGTGAGACTGCCCACCCAGGCCCAGTGCACTCTTAGGGGACAGCAAAGCAGGGAACGGACCCATCAGAGCCCGGCCTCCCCACCGTCCACACCAGGAGCAGCGTTCCTCGGCCAGATCACCCCAGGCTGCCACCCCCACCGCCCGAAGCCACCGAAACTGTTCAAACCAGCCAGTCCCGAGTCATTCACCCTGTCCCGCCTGCCCATCCCATGGAAACCCCATCGAAGGTCATGGTCTCAGTCCTCCCCTGCCTCCTGACCTAGTGCTTCCCCCGGGGGGGCCCAGCATGGGGGTGGCCCGGTGTGCCTTCCTCTCTAGGACCCACGAGCACGCGGACCTTGGTTTTCCGGAGCCTCTGCTCCATGCCCTCCTGCAGCTGCACCTGCCCCATAAGAGCGCCCACAACAATCTGGTTCCGCAGTACGTAGCCGGCTCACCCACGAGGGTGGGGGACTATGACATTTACAGGCACCAGGCTGCTTCCAGCCAACCGTTCCAGGGCTCAGGAGCACAGTGACCGGGACAAGGCTGCCCTGACAGAACCGTCAACTCTGCAAAACTCCGGACTCCACCTAAGACTGCTTCCTGCACTTTCCCCCAAGTCAGTCACGAGATCCGGGTTATAGTTCCCACTTGGCCACGACTGCATCAATGTGCTTCTAACCAAGTCATCTAACACCTGGGGTGCCTCGGCCTTGAAAGCGGAGGGGCCCCATGACTCCAGGACTCAGGCTCGCCCCAGCGGAAGCAGCCAGGACAGGCGCTGTTCAGGGAGCTCCGGGTCAAGAGTGAGGGACTCCGGGGGGCGGGGCCCAAGGAACACAGTGGGTTCTGATCTTGGTTCCACTACTCAGGTGCTAAGAAAACATGTTTCGCAACCATCGAGGGCCCAGCTTCTGATGAGAACAAAAGGTGTACACAGGAATGCAGGTCAGTGGGACAGTGCTTAATAACACGAGGCGCCTATTACGTGCCAGGCCACCGGACTAGGTCATTTAGTTTGTTTCCAGTTTCTGTAGCGAGCCCAGGCCCAGCCCCCTTGTTCTGGACTGGATCGGCACCTCTCAGGGACCTGGGAGCTCCGGTCCCTGCGGCACGATCACCGGCACAGGCTCTGCCGAGGGCGGGTGTCTCCCCTTCCTGTGCAACACTCCCGGGATGGGCCCACCTCCAGACTCTGCCTTTACCGCCCCGGAGTGAAGGTCTGCGTGGCCAGGTGCCTGCACAGGCTCAGAGCCACTGGGCTAGCATGGTCTCCGGTCCCCATCTGGTCACAGAAACCGTGGGCTCAGCGGTGGGATGGGTTAGTATCTTCCTTCTCCAGGCTAGTGGAACCCGTGTCCCACGTGCCTGAGCAGTTTGACACGGGAACAGATACAATTAAATCGCGTTAACCTGCTAGAGAGAAACCCTGAAAGCAGGCCCCCGGGAGGCCCCCGTCTCCTGCTGCCCCTCCTGCCATCCCTGCTCCCCACCCAGCAACACGAGGACAGGAGGGGTCCGGATGCTCCAGGAGGGGAGCCCCCAGGCATCGTCCTGGGCAGTTACAGGGCAGGCAACTGCGCAGACTCCTGAGTGCTTAGGATGAAGCTGGAGCACAGGCTTGTTCTTGTGGCCACACGTGCTTGAGTCCCTAACAGCGGGACCCTGAGGCAAGGACGGGAGGAACAGGGCTCAGGGGGGAGGCCCACATAAGGCGGGTCAAAGGCGGTGCAAGCACTGCCCTGGACAACAGGGACTGGCAGCAAAGGCTCAGGAACCCAGGAAAAGCCTCGGGCTCCAAAGGGCACATGGCCCACCTGCGGCTGGCGGCCGGTCTGCAAGCCTCCTGGACAGCGTTCTGGGACGGTCTTGGGTGTAAGCATGGAGCCGCAGACAGGCCGGAGCTGGCACAGACGCACCAGCGAGAGAAAGAGAGAGACAGCTCACTGACACCCCTGTTCTCTCCCCCTTCTGATCCCCATGCCAGCTCCAAACCCGACCTCACGGGCTCC
>ML110042.1:0-10847 GCA_003697995.1 Taxidea taxus jeffersonii | reverse complement strand
TACCTAAAAATTACAGTATAAACAAAATCAACGTTTCATTGTTATAAGTGATATTATAATGATATAGAAGAGTTTAAATTTCCAAAGCATTGTAGAAACTCCTGCATAATTTGTATCCCTTATGGGACCCTTATAGGAATATGTTGCCAATTTTGTGATTTTCATTCCAATTGTTTCCCTTCCTATTCTAGTTATTAAATAGACAAAAATACCTCATTAAGATGCCAGTAAAATTCTCTATTATATCAACAAAATTACCTATATAAAGGCTATCATTTCAATGTTTTCAACACAAGATGGATATCCTAAGAAAATATTATTTGAACTCCTAAGTATTATGAGCTTTATTTTATAATTGAGGAATAACAGAAAAGGACTGACTTAATTGCTAATATTGTGTTTTTTTTCTAATTTTGTCAAATGTGTTTAGTAATCTACCAGCTATTTAACAGCCATGAAAATATTTATAACAATGTAAGCCTTTTTTTTGTCAAGGCAGTACATTCATTAAATTCTTTCATTCTTACCTGGAATCCCATGCCCCAAAAAAGTATAATACAGTTCAGTGGGAACTGCATTTTGAGGTTAAGAGAAATTTGGGTTCTGTCCTAGCCGTATGCTATCTAGCAATGATAATGTCAGGAGGTGACTTAATACCTCTGTGCCTCTGTTCTTCTCTTACACAATCACCATAATGCCTAAACTTTTGGCTACGCCAGGTTGCAAAAAAGCAACTAATACATTTGACAAAATCAGAGGCACTTTCTCAAGAGTTGATCATCTTTTTGTATATCTCCCGACACATTAAGGTTGTCAGTTTCACTATACAATAAAATTTCTTTTTTTATCTTAAAACTCATGGCAGGAAAGAAATGGCAAGTGATCATTAGTTATTTGAAAAGATCTTAATGAAGGTATATTTATAAAAGATTAAGAAGGATTTAAGGAAACCAGCAAGACCTAATACAATAGTACCCCCGTATTACTAACAGTTGGGAGCTATTACTTCTGAGTGGGCAGTGTGAAGAAGCCATACCTAGAACCAGAGAGTAGCTACATAGGCAAGAGTGTGGAACTAGGGTGAAATGGGTAGTATATACTTGACATTTATATGTGTACGTCAAAGACTTTAATCAAGTACTTCCTTTTGTTCTTTAGGTCCCCATTGGAGGGTTACTTCTGAGTGAATTCATTATCATTCTAGTGGCATCATGTAACAAATCTCCTCTGGCTATATTACTAATGAATTTGGAACAACAATGGAAATCTCTACCTTGTTTTGTTTTGGTTTCCCTCCTGTATTCCTCAGAAGTTCATACACTAAACAATCCAATGCAGGTCTTTGTTTCCTTTGTTTTGTTTTCCCAGCAATGGTCTTAGTCCTGGAGTTGCTGTTCCTGGCTGTTGTGTTACTTCCATTCTTTCCTGCATATGGACAGGTATGGTCAAGGTTGAAATATTTTCAGAATAATTGAAGCAACCTATACATAGAAAGCTATTAGATCAATTTCCATAAGTGAAAAGGAGTAAAGAGTCTGGTACATCACAAAGTACTCACGGGTTGCTCAAGTACATAACACAAGTAAGTCTAAAGCTGTTGTGACCAATATTGTAGCCTCTAGCCACATGAGGGTGTTGAACACTGGAAATACAGATGTTCGGAACTGAGATCTGCATATATACATTGCAGAATTCAAGACTTAGTAAAAAAGGAAGGTAAGCTATTTCATTAGTAATTTTAATATTGATTGCATGATGAAAACATATTTTGAATCTATTAGATAAATATGTATATAATAAATATCAATTTAATCTGTTTATTTTTTTTCTTTTTCAAAGTGGCCACTCAGAAATTAGAATTATGTTTGATGCTATCATTACATTTCTATCACCTTATCCAGAGATCTTTTCTGATTTCCTTTTATTTAATTCATTACAATGTGATCCTCATAGAAAATTAATAATATTTATATAATTTCAAATTAGCAAAACTTCCTCACATACATCACCACATTTATTTTCATAGTCATTGTGTAAGAATAATTATACCTATTTTTTCTCTCTCTTTTTTTTTTTTTAAAGATTTCTTTTAAAGATTTTATTTATTTATCTGACAGACAGATCACAAGTAAGCAGAGAGGCAGGCAGAGAGAGAGGAGGAAGCAGGCTCCCTGCTGAGCAGAGAGTCCGATGTGGGACTCGATCCCAGGACCCTGGGATCATGACCTGAGCCGAAGGCAGAGGCTTTAACCCACTGAGCCACCCAGGTGCCCCCCTATTTTTTAAATTAAAAAAATAAACTTAGTAAAAAGATTAAGTATTTGGATTTTTTTCATGGTCTTACAATTAGTATATAAAGACTAAGATGATATAATTATTTCTAATATGCTGCTTCACTTTAATAATCTTAAGAACAAGATCAACCTTTCTCTTAAATGTTTGGTGGGTAGGTGTCTATATAAAGTGTCTGTCTTCTGATCAGAAAAACTCTGAATATGAAGTTTGGTCATTGCTCTCTGTTCCCTTATTCTTCCTTAATTCTGAGCATAAAAGAATAGCTAGGACTCCACAGATCAGAGTTTAGACACTAGGCCAATATTCAGGTGGTATTCAGAAATATAGTCATTATGTTATTATAATTAATTTTCAATCTGAAGACAATTTATTCATCACTTACATCTTCATTCAAAAAGTTTGCCACCTTCCCAATCTCTTTCCTAGAGATTTTTTTAAAAATATTTTATTATTTATTTGACAGAGAGAGAGTACAAGCAGTGAGAGGGGTAGAGGGAGAGAGAGAAACTGAGCAGGAACCTAACTTCAAGAGAGATCAATCCCAGGACCTTGGGATCATGTCCTGAGACAAAGGCAGACACTTAACAGACTAAGCCACACAGGTGCCCCCTAAAGATTTTTCTTCATGGTCCTTTCCAATCCCCTGTTATCTCTCTGGTCCGTCTCCTGGTCTTCATTTATAAAATTATTTAAAATAGTGATATATTTTTCTCTTTTGCACTGCTAAATGTTTGCTAATCAGATTCTCTACATACCTTCTGCCCCATATTTTTTTTCTGCACCTTCTTTTTTTTTCTTTTAAAGATTTTATTTATATGTTTGACAGAGAGAGAGATCACAAGTAGGCAGAGAGGAAGGCAGAGAGAGAGGGGGGAAGCAGGCTCCCTACTGAGCAGAGAGCCCAGTGGATGCCGGGCTCAATCCCAGGACTCTGGGATCATGACCTGAGCTGAAGGGAGAGGCTTAACTCACTGAGCCACCCAGGGACCCCAATTTTCTGCACCTTCTTTTTTAAAATTATTTTTATTAGCATATGATGTAATATTTGTCCCAGGGGTACAGGTCTGTGAATTGTCAGGCTTATACATTTCACAGCACTTACCATAGTCCATACCCTCCCCAATGTCCATAACCAAAACACCCTAGCCCTACTCCCCCACCCTCCAGCAACCCTCAGTTTGTTTTGTGAGATTAAGAGTCTCTTATGGTTTGGCTCCCTCCTGATACCATTTTGTTTCATTTTTTCCTTCCCTACCCCCCACAAGTCCCACTCTGCCTCTCAAATTCCTCATATCAGAGAGATCATATGATAATTGTCTTTCTCTGATTGACTTATTTCACTCAGCGTAATATCTTCTAGTTCCATCCATGTCGTTGCAAATGGCAAGATATCATTTCTTTTGATGGCTGCATAGTATTCCGTTGTGTGTGTGTGTGTGTGTGTGTGTGTGTGTGTATATCACATCTTCTTTATCCATTCATCTGTTGATGGACATCCAGGTGCTTTCCATAGTTTGGCTATCATGGACATTGCTGCTATAAACACTCGGGTGCATGTGCCCTTCGGATCATTACATTTGTATCTTTAGGGTAAAAACCCAATAGTGTGATTGCTGGGTCATATGGTGGCTATATTTTCAACTTTTTGAGAAACTTCCAGAGTGGCTACACCAGCTTCTGCACCTTCTTAATAGAATACAATATTCATCCTTTATAACCTCAATCCAGATCATCTTTTACAAAGCTTTCCTAACCTGAATCAAGAATTGATCCCTTGTTTTTTATGTATCTAGGAGAATCCACCTATCGCTTCACTTACCACGTGGTATTGTAATTATTATTCATATCATATAGTCTTTTGAAATAAATTCCTTTTTTTATATTTTTTTCTAATCATTTTAGAGAGAGAGAGTGACAGTGCAGAGCAGGGATGGGCAGAGGGAGAGAAAGAAAGAATCAAAATAAATTCTTTAGGAATAGATATTAGGATGCCTGAGTGGCTCAGTCAGTTAAGCATCTGCCTTTGGGTCACATCATGATCCCAGGGTTCTAGGATTGAGTTCCACATTGGATTCCTTGCTCAGTGGGGAGTTTGCTTCTCCCTCTGACTGCTGTTCTCCCTACTTGTGCTCTCTCTCTCACTCTCTCTGACATAATAAATAAATAAAATCTTTAAAAATAAAAAAGGATAGATACCTTGCTAGATCCATTTCATGCTCAACACTTTTCATATTCCCTGTCACCCAATAAAAGCTTTTTTGAAACTCATTTAAAAACAATAAACATGTCTTCAGTAGGATTTGTATCTACAAAACAAGATAAGATAGGAAGGAGGAAACAATTACTTCTTTCTCAGAGCCCAAATTTTGGTGCATTTTGAAATGAAATTCTATTAAACAGATTTTTGAGTGTCAATGGGAAATATCCAAGGATATTATTTTATGCTTTAGTGTAAAGCGGAGATGGGCCACTGCTAATATTTCACATGTGTGTCCTTTCTAGCTTACGAGTTAGTAGCTGGGAATGTACCAGATCTGTGAGTACAATGAAATTCAAGTAAAAAAAAAAAAAGAAAGAAAGAAATTCACTATTGGTCCCTATCCTTAGGAACATACAAGCAAGTAGGAGAAATGAAGGGCCTTGTCTGTTTAGACTTAGACTTTAAACTCTTGGTCATGTTCATACAACATAACACTCATGTGTAATTTTAAGTTATCAAATATCTTAGACTTTGTGGAAACAGATGAGATCGGGAGCATTCAGGATGGTATGGCTGTAGACAACCTTGTGGGAATAATTCACACACCCTTCCCTACCTCCAGGCTAGACACCTTCCCCCACCACATGCACAATGATAAAATATACCAAAATTTCAGCAGCTGATTTTTTAAAAAGATTTGATTTATTCAACGGAGAGAGAGAGAGATCACAAGTAGGCAGAGAAGCAGTCAGAGAGAGGGGGGGGAGCAGGCTCCCTGCTGAGCAGAGGGCCAGATATGGGGCTCGATCCCAGGACCCTGAGATCATGACCTGAGCTCAAGGCAGAGGCTTAACCCAGTGAGCCACCCAGGTGCCTCCAGCAGCTGATTTAATACTTTATACTGTTACTAAAAAAGGAACAGAGTCAGCAATGGCCCATTAATTGGGTGATTTTGTTCCTTCTAAATGGCCTTGGAATTTTTTAATATTGCAGAATTACCTTTTGAATGACCCCATGAAATCGGATCATAATAAAATAGATCATTAAATCTACCATAATAGGGAGGATAATTTTATGATTACTGAATACACTTTGAACCTGAACATCCCTTCTCTAAATACATTATTTCTCTAAATACAGACCATATCAGGTCAAAGTTTCCTTAACATCTACGATGAATCTTGAGATCTACTCTCGTCCCATCTGCTGCAGCCTGTGAATGTGAATGAAAATGTCTTAATGTTTCTATGTGTTCCTTTATGATTATAAAATATTATCACTCATATGGCTAGAAAAGATACAGTAAGAATTCCCTTGAAACTAGAAATTGGCATTGGTGGCCTCAGAGGAGATTTCAATTTGTCATGCCATGAACTCCATCTTCATTCTCAAAACTTCAAACTACTTCTTTCCTACTTGTCATAGCTTCGCCTCAGGTTCATTGGCAGTGCTTAACAACTAATATTGACTTGAATGCTTTCTAAAATGATCTTTGCTCCCTTGAGTTCACTTATGCATTCTTAAATGCAATTTTAACAAATGTTAAAAAGATAACCTTAATTTTATCTCCCTTTAGGATCCATCCTTTACAGCTTTGTTAACCACCCAAAAGCAAGTCCAAGAAAAGATTGTAAATAAACACAATGAACTAAGGAAATCAGTCTCTCCACCTGCCAGCAACATGCTGAAGATGGTAAGAGGCAGTGATAAAGGCTAGTGGTGTGGATCAGCAGTGATTAGAGCAGGCAGCTGGAAACTGGCATCTTTTAAGAACTTACTTACAAAGTAAAAACTTGCTTACAGAGTTTTGCTTCCATTCTGCTATTTCATTTGAACTGTATTATGGGCAGGGCAAAAATTAATTTTTCTTTATAATGGTTAAGTAATTGTCAAGTTTAAAGGGCTATTAAGTCAGGAAGGCAAAATTAGAAGCCACATCTTCAGACATCAAATGTGAAGCCATTGAACTTTTTGTCACTATCTGTTCTATTTACTTTCTTTCAAAATCAGTGTCATTTGGGGTAAATAACTGTCCGTTTTCCAAGACACTATCTATAAATACTAGATGTCTCCCATTTGATGTGATGGGCTATTAGTGGAATTGGGAGTAATCTGGGCCAGTTTATTACTATTGAAATATAATTTAAAGACTTCACATATTGATGAGTATTTAGACTAGAACTATTACTAAAAATCCTAGGTGTGGCTCCTGTACTATCATAAATTGTCAGATATTATATTAGATGTTTCTCTCAGTAGACACATAATTTATGAACCTCTCTTCATGTGGAAATGGGCGTTGGAGCAGATAAACACACACATATCCCCCTAACAAAAAGATCTCATCATACCGATGACAATTAATATATCTATAGAAGTTTTAAAGTAGTGCAAATAAACCTACCAATCAGATTATAAAGCAAAAGTTTCATTGGAGTTGAAGCTTTAGTGTATTTTTTTTTTCTTGTGACATTTAGGAATGGAGCACAGAAGCAGCAGCAAATGCCCAAAAGTGGGCAAACAAGTGCACTTTGGAACACAGCGTGCCAGAGGACCGACAAACCAGTATGTAAATGAGTAAATATTTGTTGAATAGATGAACAAATAAAATAATATTAGAAAAATCAAATAGAATGGAACATTCTGTGATGTTGTAAGAAGACTTACTAAATAAATGTTGCTTATACTGCTTGTTTTAAAATCAAACTATCTGTAGAGGGAGAGAGAATTATAAGTATTTTGTGCTTCTTGACTGTTTACATTATGCAAATAATTTCTGAAGCAATACTTCACTTGTTCCTCTCAACGAGCTCATGAGTCAATGAGTCATGTAGCATCACTTCTCCAGCTTCAAAGCTTAGGGACATGGGAGAAAAGACCAAGGAGCACATCCTGAAGTTGTGTCATGTACTGGAAAGTTAACCAGGTTTATTGATTTCTTTTTTTTACTCTTTTGTTTAAATGCAATTTAATTAACATATACTGTATTATTTGTTTCAGAGGTAGAATTCAGTGATTAATCAGTTGCATACAAACCCAGTGCTCATTGTATCAGGTGCCCTCCTTAATGCTCATCACCCAGTTACCCCAGCCCCCACCACCTCTCCTCCAGCAACCCTGAGTTCGTTTCCTATGGTCAAGAGTCTCTTATGGTTTGCCACCTTCTCTGTTTTCATCTTATTTTATTTTTTCTTCCCTTTGCCTATGTTTGCCTGTTTTGTTTCTTAAATTCCACATAGGAGTGTTTGAATGAGTGAATGAAATGAAAAGAATGAAATCTTGCCATTTATAATGATGTGGATGGAACTAGAGGGTATTATGCTAACTGAAATAACTCAGTCAGAGAAAGACAGGCTTATTGATTTTTAATCCACTGCCCTTTTGCAAATTTAGCTGCTTGGTGTTTAAATATCTCCTTATTTTGTATTCATAAATATACTGAATTATGATAATAGTTCATGAATTTTGCTGTAAAAATACTTAAACTTTTAATATCATCATGAATATTTTGTGTATGTTCATTCAGTTTTTACTCTTTGATAAGTCAAGTAGTTTGCATAGACTGTGTACCAAGAATATTTTATATTCTCTTTAAGCAGCATCTAGACATTATATTTCAAGTCACCAAAACGTAAATACTAAGTGAGAGCTGAAAAGATAGGCAAAAGTTTCTGAACTGCAAGACATTTCTTATTTTTTTACTTTTATTGTAGTAACAATGCTTTTTAAAAAAAATTCTATTATAGTGAGAATACTTAACATGAGACCTACACTTTTGACCAATTTTTTAAAAATACTATATGGAACAATGTTGTACAGCAGATATCTAGAACTTATTTACCTTGCGTACCTGAAATTCATTGATCAGTAAGTCTCATTTCTCCTTTCCCTCATCCTCAACCACCACCATTGCACTCTGATTCTGTGAATTTGATTCAGATATTTCATATAAATGGACTCACGCAGTAATCTCTCTGTGACTAGTATATTTCCCTTAGCATCATGTCCTCAAATTTCAGCCATGTTATCACATGTTGCAAAATTTTCTCCTTTCTTTTAAAGATGAATGATATTCCATTGTGTGTGTGTGTGTGTGTGTGTGTGTGTGTGTGTGAGAGAGAGAGTGTGTGTGTGTGATCTTGTCATCTATTCATTTGTCCATGGACATTTAGGTTGTTTCCAAATGTTGTCTATTTTGACTACTGCTGCAATGAATGTGAGTGTGCCAATATCTCTTAAAGATGCTGATTTCAGTTCTTTTGGATAAATGCACAGAAGTGGTATTGCTGGGTCATTTTGTAGTTCTGTTTTTAATTTTTTGAGGAAACTCCATACTGTTTTCCACAGTAGCTACACTTATTTTTTCTTCTCACCAACGGTGTACATGATTCTGACTTCTCTACATCCTCACCATCACACTTGTCTCTTTTTGTTGTTGTTATAGACATCACAATAGGTATAAGGTGATATCTCATTGTGACTTTGAGGTACATTTCTCTGATGATTAGTAATGTTGAGCACCTTTTCAAATACCTGTTGGTCATCTGTATGTCTTCTTTGGAAAAATACCTGTTCATGTCTTCTGCTCAAAAAATAGACAGAATATTTGAACAGGCATTTTTCCAAAGAAGACCTACAGGTGGCCAGCTGTGACTTGAAAAGACGCTTGACATCCTCATCATGGAAATGCAATCAAACCACAGTGAGGTGTATCATCTCACACCTACCAGAATGGCTAAAATTAAAAAACGCAACAAACAACAACTGTTGGAGAGGATGTGGGGAAAAATTAACCCTCATGCACTGTTCATGGAAGCACAAACTGATGCCACTACTGTGGAAGAGAGTATGGAAGTTCTTCAAAAAGTTAAAAATAGTACTATCTTGTAATCCAGTAATTGTGCTACCGGGTATTTACCCTAAAATATCAAAAACACTAATTCAAAGGGATACATGTACCCTTATGTTTATAGTAGCATTATCTTATAATAGCCAAATTATGGAAGCAACCCAAGTGTCCATTGATAGGGTAGAATGAATAAAGATGTATATATACACATGCAAACATATGATGCAATATTATTCAGCCATAAAAAAAGAAATTTTGCCATTTGGAACAACATGGATGGAGCTAGAGACTATACTAAGCAAAATAAGTCAGAGAAAGACAAATACTATATGATTTCACTCATATTTGGAATGTAAGGAACAAAATAAATAAGCAAAGGAAAAGAAGAGAGACAATCAAGAAAATGACTCAACTATAGAGAACAAACTGATAGTTACCAGAGGGGAAGTGGGTGGGAGGATGAGTGAAATAGGTGAAATCCCCTTAATGGGGATTAAGGAGTGCATTTGCACTTAATGGGGATTAAGGAGTGCATTTGCACTTAATGGGGATTAAGGAGTGCATTTCAAAGGTCACACAAAAAACATAATTATAAACATTTAGACAGAGTCCAATATGTGAAAAATCTCTGATGAGGGTGGACAAGAGGTGGAGAAAAGGAATGAAAGTTGGTCACTGTCTTTTGAGAATTTACAGTATAAAGCTGAGAGCATAGGCATCATTACAATGTGAAGAAGTCACCTTTTTAAAAATAACATCTTTGAATAATAAGATTTTTAATAATATTTTTTATTTTTGAATAATAAGGTCTTTGTAACCTATGTAAACTTTTGCATGTTGATGCCTGTCTCTGCATCCCAGACCAATCTTTTCTTTTCTTTTTTTTTTTTTTAGGTTTATTTATTTTAGGGACACCTGGGTAGCTCATTCAGGTAAGGGTCTTGCCTTCGGCTCAGGTCATGATCCCAGGGTCCTAGGATCAAATCTGGCATCAGGCTCCCTGCTTAACAGGCAGTTTACTACTCCCTCTGCCTGCAGTTCCCCCTGCTTGTGCTCCCACTCCCTCTCACAAATAAACAAATAAAATCTTTTTAAAAAGATTTATTTATTTTAGAGAGAGAGATGGAGTGTGAGCAGGAGGAGGGGCAGGGGGGGAGGAGGGAGTGTGAGAGAACCCCAAGCAGACTCCCTGCTGAGTGTGGAGCCTGATGCAGGGCTTGACCTGAAGATCTGAGATCATGGCCTGAGCTGAAATAAAGAGTCAGCCTCTTAAGATACTAGGTTACCCGGGTGCCCCTAGACAGATCTGTCTTCCATACAGCTTTAGAGCTGAGAAGGACAGAGCCCTTTTAATTATGCATTACAATTATAAATATAAACAGTGTGTTTGAAGGGCAACATCCTTGTATGCATATAGTTGATTTCTTTTTTTTATATTAGTCACCATAGAGTACATCATTCATTTTTGATGTAGTGTTCATTATTTGCGTATAACACCCAGTG
>ML110041.1:26517-40822 GCA_003697995.1 Taxidea taxus jeffersonii | reverse complement strand
CCTCCCAGCCTCCCAGCCTCCCTGCCTCCCTCCCTCCCTGCCTCCCTGCCTCCCAGCCTCCCTGCCTCCCAGCTTCCCTGTTTGCTGCCTGGCTGGATCTGACATGTGGATGGAGGATGGAGGGCGTATCAGCCGCTCTCCTGGTCCCACCCCAAGGCTCTGACCACTGTCCAACACTGCCTGCCTGGGCCCGTCTCCATGAAACACACATGCACACCCACAAAACAGCAACTTTCCCTTTTCTGATTGACATGTCTGATTTTGTGGCCCTGACTGCGTGTAAAGAGTTGGGGACACCCTCCCCTGCCTCCCGCCACCCCTGCTCTCCCCAGTTTACAGATGGAGTGAGTGACTGAGGCTTAAAGAGAGGGACCGACTAGCCCCCTGCCCCAGCGACCACAGAGGGCAGAGCAGACGCCAGCGCTGTGTGAGCCCGGACCTCAAGGCTGCCCCTGCCCTCCCTGCCTGCCTCCCCTGTCCCGGCTCTTCGGAGGCAGAGGGACCCGCAGACCTGCCCGTGTTTAGAAACTCACAACCAGCTGGAGGAAGTCGCTCTTTTTGCCACTGACCTGGTGTAGCCTCACGGCTCAGAGTACCCCGTCCATGACGCCCCTGCACAGGTGTAAACGGAGTCTGCGGGGTGTGGCCTTTTGCATCTGGCTTCTTCCACGGAGAGCACGTTTTCAGGGTCCGTCCGCATGCTAGCACGTGTCTGGCTCTGTCCGTAAGCGGGGCGACGGGCCACTGTCTGCCCATCCATCCGCCTGCAGCTCCCGCCTTCAGGCTGCTGTGAACAGATGCAGGCGTGAGTCCGTGTGAATGCCTGTTCTATGTATCCGGGAGCGCACTCCAACATGCCCCTGCAGGGTCACATGCTGACTCTGTTTACCCTTCGAGAAGCCGCCCCTGTTCCTCGCGGAGCCGCCCCATCTCGCATTCCGACCAGCAATGCACAGGGTTCTCCGGTCTCCCCAGACTCGCCCGCGCCCTCATGGGGTGTGGTTCCTGGGGCCACCCCAGTGGGAGCAGAGAGGTATTGTGATTTTCCCTTTTATGTGTAAAAATCTCCTTACAATATCATCGGGCATTTCAAGCAAAGATGCTGATAGAGTATTCTGGAGTTTGTGAAGTAGGTAGACACAAACGCTGGAGAGCCGGGGCTCGAGGGGGGACGGCGGCTGCAGCGAGAGCCTCTAGGACAAGCACTAAATAAAGAAGAAAGGAAACAAAAAGGTAACGCTAAGAGGCAAATGGGGGAACCATCAATACACAACCCACAGAAAGGCAGAGAAGGAGAGGGAAACGGATCAGAAGACTGGAACCAGCACCACCGAGGTCCCACTAAATGCCCCTGGGGAAAAGGCAGAGACAGACCTACTGGGTGTGAAAGTAGACCCAGCTTTCTGCTACACAGGCTCAATCCCCGTTACATGTGAAGACAGAGGGGCACCTCGGTGGCTCCGTTGATTGAATGTTTGACTTTGGCTCAGGTCAGGTCCTGGGATCGAGCCCCGCGTTGGACTGGGTGCTCCGCGGGGAGCCTGCTTCTCCCTCTGCTCCCCACCCCACTCATGCGCTCGCTCTCTTTTTCAGATGAATAAATAAAATCTTTAAAATAAAATAAAGGCAAGGGGCGCCTGGGTGGCTCAGTGGGTTAAGCCTCTGCCTTCGGCTCGGGTCATGGTCTCAGGGTCCTGGGATCGAGCCCCGCATCGGGCTCTCTGCTCAGCGGGGAGCCTGCTTCCTCCTCTCTCCCTGCCTGCCTCTCTGCCTGCTTGTGATCTCTGCCTGTCAAATAAAGAAATAAAATATTTTTAAAAAGTAAATACAATAAAATAAAAGCGAAGACAGAGAAGTTAGCGGCGCGAGCACAGAACACCAGACACCGTGCTGTCTGTCTGAGCCTCTCACACCACCTGGACCCGCGTCTCTGCCACCAGGACCCTGTGAACACGTGTTGACACGCACCCAGCTGGTTCACGTGTCACCCAGAACCCGGCTTCTGCAGATGGCGCAATGCGAGGGTATTTTGGGGGCACGGAACCAGTCCGTGTGACGCTCGACCCGTCAGCCTGCACTAGGCCCGTCCACACGGCTGCCCACCGCTGGGAGGGAGGCTCCGTGGAAACCACAGGCCTCGGCTGGCAATGACACATAGGTACCCGTTCATCGATTGTCACGAACGTGTCACCCTAATGATATGATAATCACAGGGGGCGGAGGGAGGGGACGAGGGGCTCTGGGTGCCATCAGCTACATGGCTCTATAAATCTAAAACGGTGCAAGACACAGTCCACTCGTTATTTAGAAACAGACCGACCAATAGGAAGAAGAGGGTGCAGAGGCTCTGAGGACTGCGAGAGGTCCGGGCTTACATGCTCAGAGAGGACCCCCAGGTCCCCGCATGTTTGCAGCAGAGCTCCGTGGCTGCCGCTGTGGCCTTGCTGGTCCTCACCAGGCTCACCTCGGTCCTCCACACGCTTCAACACTCACCACTCACCAGCATTAATTATCGAAGTGTCTCCCCATTTATGGTGGCTTATCAACCGGTGCCCACATTGCCAGGGAGCTTGATAATGCGACGGGGGCTGGAGCGAGCTTCTAGAAACTTCCAGCCCCAATTCTGCCGCACATCAGTTGGACCTTGGTGCTGCCATGCACACCGGTGTCAAGGAGCCCAGGGGCTCAGCTGGACGGATCCCAGAGTGGCCTCCGTGAGATGATGTGGGGGATGCAGGCCCCTCCCCAGCCCCGAGGTCTCAGCTCTCCACACCTCACCTCACCCTGCTCTGCTCTCCAGCCCCCAGCAGCCAGAGGGGAGAGGTCGGAAACAGGGCTCTGACGCTGTGTGGGGCTACAATGGTCACTCAGCCTCTCTGTGTTCAGGTCTGATTTAAAAGGTGGTCTCTGGATCACGGGGTTAAAGGGGAGAGCGTGTGGTCAGTACGTTGCATGAATTTGATGGCAGGTGCCCTTGTTCTTGGCAGCTCGTGTGCTGGGGTGGGCACAGCCTGGGGGTAGGGGGCCTCTCAGAGAGATCAAGAGACAAGGCCCACGTGTTCCTGTCTGTACTAGCGAGCTACAGCTGCGTAACAAATCCCACAGACGGGCGCTCACCCAGCAGGATTCACTTTCTGTCTCCGTCCCAGAAGACAACAGCGCCCGAGATGCAGACGCAGGCAGGGCAGGGTCCTCCCGAGGCCTCTCTCCTCGTATGTGGATGGCCATGCTCTCCCTAGGTCCTCACAGAGTTGTCCCTCTGTGTGTGTGTGTGTCCTGATCCCCTCTTCCCATCAGGACCCCGGTCCCACAGGATCGGGACCCACTTTAATGACTTCATGTTAACTTAAGTTCCTTTCTTGAGACCCCATCTCCAAATACGGTCCCATTTTGAGAAACCACGGGTCAGGACACATCTGTGCTCATAACACCAGGGGGTTCCTAAAATATGCCCGTGAAGTTGGCCCCATAAGGGAGGATGGCAGTGAGGCAGGAGGAGTCAGCCCAGGTGGGGTAAGGGTCTGGGTGGGCGGGGCTCTGTAAGGCTCCGCCTGCGGTGGGGCTGCAGAGATGACAGAGACCTGGGGCAGCCTATAGGGTGGGCACCTGCTCATTCAGACTTTGCTGGGTTTTGGTAAAGATGGGGGGGCTGAAGCCATCCTGCAGACCCTGGTCGAGAAGAGAAGGCGGGATCCTTACCATTATTGAGCATCTGGGGAAACACCCAAAGCACGAGGTCCCGTGGCCGTCACCGGCAAGCCCGGCCCCTTCTGGGACAGCCCTGAGCCACCGAGCTGCTACCCAGGTGTCTAGAGAGTGGGTGTTGGGGGTCGGGCTGGCTCGACCTCCGTGTACCCAAGGCCACGCGGAGCCTTCCCAGGCCCCCCGGGGCAGCAGCTCAAGGCTGCCGGGCTGGCAGGTGAGGCGCGCTGGGCCCTGAGACGCTCTGGGGCTGCCCGGCCGGACGCCCTGGTGTGCGTGCTGTCCGACCACCAAGGGCTCGCCAAGCCGGACTCAGTCATTTCGCTCTGGCAGCCCCGCCACCGAGCCATGGAAAGAACTTATTTTAGGAAGACGGGAACCCACCTACCACTTAGTGAGGAATGCGGACTAATTGCGAAGCCTTTCTCAGTTTCTTTATTTAGCTATTTATTAAACTGGCTCAGGCTGGGATTGATGGCCGGGCGGACTCCTCGCGCTTGCATCCGGGGGCAGCTATTTGTTCCTGATTAAAGGCCCCAGCCCACCTCCTCCCTGGGACACACAGCTCAAAGCTCCGGGCTCAGGAATGCTCGGCCTGCGGCTCGAAGGCCTGGCTGTCCCTCGAGAGCCTGCTTCTGCCTCCAAATCCACGCTGGGTCCCCACCGGCCCTACAGATGTCTCCGCGTCTCCCGGTGGCACCGGCCTTGGCCCTACAGTGCCGAGAGAGCCTGGGGCAGGGGTCGCCAGCATCCCTCCCTGGGACTACCCCCCTATAGCCCCAGATGCCCTCTGCATGGCAGCCCACTCTTGGCTTCGAGGCACCTTCCAGGATCTGACGTGGTCCCATACATCTATTTGCCCGCCTCTCCGGGAGACAGCATCCAGGAACCCAGGGCCCTTCCCTCCCCATTCATCCCAAATCTCCAGATTCTAGAACGTCGCTGGGCACACAGCTGTGCTCTATTAATAGGCCCCGATTTCTCCTTCCTGTTGGAAAAAGGATAGAAAGCTTCAGAGACTGGCCCCAGAGAAACGGCAGCCTAGAAATCAAAGACAGGTCCTTGTGGCCATCAACCAGGTGGCCTGGTGGCCCCGGATACAGGGACACAGCTGGAGGACCCCCCTGGTCCTCTCCAATGCCACAGAGAGCGCTCCTGCTGGGAAAGTCACCTACACACCCAGAGAAGAGCGACAGCCTGGCCACCTGTGGCCCACCACAACACCTAGCGTGGGAAGTCAGGTCCCAGGCACGAACGAGGGAACAGGGACGTGGGCACCTTCTTGCATGGCCAGTGGGGATGCAAAAAGGAGCATCCGCCCAGAACACAGTCTAAAATCTCCCCAATGATCTGATGTGGACTGACTGCTGGTCCAGCAATCCCATTCCTGGAAATGAAAACCCGGGTCCGCCCTGAAATGCACACGTGAACGCTGGGAGAAGCATTAGCCGATTTTGTCCCCAAGTAGAAACTACCCAGATGTCTGTCCGTGCACCGAGGGAGGAACTGAGCGGGCTCCCGCCGCACGGGGAATGAGGCCCGGGCCAAGGAGGGGCAGGAAGCCCTGACACGCACTGCCACACGGACGGACCTTGAAAGCATTCTGTTCGGTGAAGGACACCAGACACAGATGTGCTCCCAGCGCATGGTGTCCTCTCCACGAAATGTCCCGGATAGGAATGTGGACAAGTGCTTGCCAGGGGCTGGGAGGCAGGATGGGATGGAGGAGGAGCGCAAATGGGCATGGGGTTTCCTTCTGGGAGGATGCCAGTGTTCTAAACGTGGCCGTGCGCTGGGAATGGTCCAAGCTCGGCGGAATCCCACACCTGGAGTTGGTGAATCGTGCGGTATGTGATTTCTCTCTCAATGGGACGCTGACCAAAAGCACACACAAGACGGGGGCCTCGTCCAGCCCATATGCTCCAGGTATACAACGAAATGAAATGCACACCCATGTACCCCAAAAGGCATGCACTAGAATGTTCTAAAAGTCCCAGTGGCGCTCTACTCAAATGCTCGTGGGGGACTAACAAGTCAGGAGGAAGGAAAGCACGCTGTCTGAACCCCAGCCAGGACCAGGGCAGCACCGACCGATGCTGAGATCGTGAACCCCAACGTGAGAGCACAAACACCGGGGGACCCCTTGCTACAGAGCACGGAAGCAACAGAACCAGGGCAGGGCACTGGGAGTCCGGCTGGGTGCGGCTGGGGTCTCGGGTCTGGACAAGTTAGGGTTAAAACCGAGCACGGACAGCCACGGGGGGAGGGGGCACGGGAGGCAGAGTGGGAGGCAGGTTCGAGGCCCCCGGGAGCCAGACTCCAGGCCCGGCTTTCCCAGCTGACTTTGGTTGGTTACGGTTTTCTTCCTGTACCGTGGGCTGCCGACAGCACCCACCTGAGAGGCCCTAAGAGCAGCCACTGCGGCTAGCGGGTGGACCAGCGCAGGGCCAGGAGCCCCGAGCGAGGCCAGCAGCTGCTTTCCTGACCTGGTCAGCAGGGCTGCCCTGGCCGGGGCCCCGGGAGGGTGGTGAGCGCCGCTCCCCTCGCTGGGTGTCCACGCCCTGAGCCTGGGGCCCAGTGAACGCCTTACCTTAGGTAGGGACTCGGCAGTTGTGACCCCGGAGGGATGATCCTAGGCTCAGTGTAATCACAGGGAGGGTCAGAGGAGGAGGCGTGACTCTGGGGACAGGGCTCGGCGTCATGAGGCTAGGAGCCAAGGGCTGCAGGTGGCCTCGGGGAGCAGAAGAAGGCTTGAGGACGGTCCTCCCCGCAGCCTGCGCAGACACGCAGCCTTGCTAGCTGCTGGCTGCAGCCGGAGAGCCCATTCGGGACTCGGGACCTCCAGGCTGTGGGAGAATCCGGTCCTGTTGCTTCCCGCAGCCAGGTTGGGGGCCCTTGTTACCTCGGCCCCAGCACCTCCCTGCACGGGCCCTCCCATCCCCCATGGGTCTGCCAGGGTCACCCACGCCCTGCGCACCCAGGCCCCGGGGGGCTGTGCAAACCCCCCAGCGCCCGGGCTCGGCACGCCGGCAGGGCCTGTGCCTGGCTCCCCGCCCGGAAGCCGGGATGCAGCGCTCTGCCCGGGCAGGGCCGTGGGGTTCCTGAGCCGACCGCAGTCTCTCCCAGAGCCTCGGCCGCCCCAGCCCGGAGAGCGTTTCTCTTGCTACCGAGGGTCTCCTCTAGGGTCCCTGGGCCCCCCGGAGCCCAGCAGATGCTCATTCAGGGTACCTGCAAACCCCCTCCAGCCCTTCACTCCACCTGGCACACATTTATGGGGGACCTGCTGTGCCCCCAGGCTCGCTGTGGGGCGGGGACACGGGTGAGCCAACACCAACGGGGCTTCTCTCCCAGGGCACCCAGAGTCTACCCGGGAAGACGGGTGTTGGGCTGTGAGAGACTTGAGAGTGGTGGTTGGGCAGTGGTTGGGGTCTTCCCGGGAAGACCTACCTGGGGAGGTGACAGTTGGGGGGGTGTCCCAGGCATTCCACTGAAGGCCACAGAGGGGCAGCCAGGATTCGGAGCCTGGTAGAAGGCTCTGGAAGGTTATGAGCCTAGAAAGACCGCTCTGGCTGCCCTTTGAAGAGTGTCGGGGGGAAGGGGGAGCGTGAGTGGCTCTGGCTGACCCGGGAACGGGGCCTCAGTGCTCACCCAGCGGCTGCCACCTTCCCTGCAGGAGGCGGGGCCCACCACCCTCCCCGCACCCTGGGAGCTGCTCTGAGCGCCCTCCCTCCTGCTGGCATTGGGGATAGGGCTGGGACCCGCAGACAGGGGCATGGCCCAGAGCTGGGGGCTCCAAAAGGTGGCAACTCCACAGCTTCCAGGAGCCGAGACCCCCAGGCAGGCGGGCAGGGCGGCCCACTCTGTCCCATTGTAAACCCATTTGCTCCTCCCCTGCCTGTTCACGGACCTGCAACCAGGTGCAAATTGGGCCCAGCCAGAGTCAAAATGGCTTTGATGAGCCAAATGGTGTGGCTCTTTCCGAGGGAGGCGTTGGAACAGCCCAGCCCCCCAGGCATGGTGTCCCGCTGAGACCCAAGCCCAAGAAGGGGTGGCAAGTGTTGCTTTGTATAAGCCTCTCCCGGGAGGGCTTCCGTGATGACCAGGAGCAGGTCCTGGGGTGGGGGGGGGCAGGCCTGGCTTGCAGAGCACAGAGATCAAATCTGCCTTCCCTGAGGGAGGGGCTTCAAAAGAGGAGGGGCAGGGATTCTGGAAGGAACTGAAATGCTCAGCAAAAACTAACAAACCAATGACGTTCTATCTTGAAGGCCTTTTCCAGGGTCTCAAGAGAAGCTAGGGCTCCGCGGGTCCTCGGCCCCCTTGCTTCTCACACAGTCACCTGGCCTTGCTCACGTAGCCTCCCCTGGAAGGCCCCCTGTTCCCCAAAAGTCCGCTCTCCACTGCAGCTGGTGGTCTTTCCAAGCACCGTATGCCACTGCCTGCCTGGCCAGCTGTGGGGGCCTCAGCAGGCCTGACAGAGCGCCCGGCCGCGAGCCAGAATAATGGTGGTGTCGCTGGACCACGGAGCCAGGAGAGCGAGGGGAGGAGAGCAGATGAGGGCAGAGGCCGTGAGCCGGCTGCGGGGCTACTCCTGTGCAGGGGTCGGGGGGCAGGTGCAGGGTCGAGGTTGTGCAAGGAGAGTCACGAGTCGGGTTTGGGACACGGTCCCCTTGGGCTGCCTCCCTCTCCCCACTGTGCAAGAGTCCCATTAGCATCTGGAGCCCGTCTTCACCAGGCTGCAGCCGGGAGACCCCCTCTCCCGGCCCCCAGTCCGAAGGAGCCCTCAGAACTGTACTCACTTTCTCCGTCAGGAGCAGAGGGCAGAGATGTGTGGCTGCAGGGGTCCTGCCCACTAAGGGGCACTGAACATTCCAAGCCCCCACAGGGAGTTCCCCATACCTCCTGGGGGTGGGTGTCTCTGTGGGGCACCCGCCCGCCACCTCCCTTCTCGCACGGTCAGGTGGGTGAGCATCACCACCTCCCTGCTCATGGCACCCAGGCTGAGAGGGTCTCGGGCTTCCCAGGTGCTCAGGCTATGGGTCCCTGTGGGGTTCCCTGGGGCCATGACAGAGGGCTGGCCTTTGGGGCTTCCTCCTATGGTGCCTGTGTGGGGCATCCCCGTGAGCTGCCTTTGACCTCTCCTGGGGAGATTGAGACCTCCGTGCCCACTGGACCCCTGTCTGGGTCCCCGCATAAACCCTTCACGCCCCACCCATGCCCCTCCTGGCCGTGGGCACACTGGGCTACTCAACCCCCTGAGAAACTGCCCTCTCAAGTCCCCCTGAGAAACTGCCAGGCCTCACACAGGCTGTGTGGTATCCTGGGCTGCCTCGACTAACCCTTCTGGGACCGGAGGACCAGAGGCTGAGTGGCCCTGTTCCTCTGCTTCATGGTCATTGGCTCGGGATTCTGCACATTCTTGGCACCCTTTTCTTCCTGGCACCTTGTCTTCCCACACTGACCTCAGGCACCACGTGGGTCTGCAGAAAAGATCTCTTTCCTGAGTCTCTAGGAAATCATAGTCAGTAGTATTTTCTGTGGTCTTTTTTTTTTTAAGAGCTCCTCGGGTCTCTCTCTCTTTTTTTTTAAGATTTTATTTATTTATTTGACAAACAGAGATCACAAGTAGGCAGAGAGGCAGGCGGAGATAGAGGGGAAGCAGGCTCCCCACTGAGCAGACAGCCCGACGCAGGGCTCTGTCCCAGGACCCTGAGATCATGACCTGAGCCGAAAGCAGAGGCTTTAACCCACTGAGCCACTCAGGCGCCCCTGTGGTCTTTTTAATATTGTTGCTGTAGCTTGGGGATGTGAGTCACTTCTACCCCCATGACCTGCACTTTCCTTCAAAGACGTTCTGCCCCTGCCCCAAGCATGACCATAAGTGAGAGGCCCCCACTCCTCTCTCCGCCCACCAAGCCACAGCTAATGGGACTGAAACTCTAGCCTGCAGAGAGGGGAGAAGAATCACTCATCACCAATTCATTCAACACTGATTTACTGAGCACCTACTATGGGTCAGGTGTAGGTTAAAGTCCTGAGAATGCAGCCGTGCATTGGACAACGTCCCTGTGCTCCTGGATCAGGCTGTTCCTGAACTCCACTCAGGTCAGTTCAGCTCAACCAGCAGCCCCTTTAGTGAGAGTAGTATACTATGTACTGGACATTACTGGACTCATCCATTTTGCCCATTCTCATGGCTCAACAAAGGCACAAAGAGCATGGGCTTTGTCGGCTCACCAACACGACTGCAAATATGAGCTCCCCGCCTACAAGCTGAGTGACTGGATAAGTTATAAACATCCCAACACCTGAACTGAATAATGCGCTGAGCAGGTGCCAGGCGCAGCTCTGAGTACCCAGCGCGACATGATCGTGGGCCATCCCAAGCCTTTGGGGCAGGCGCCGCTGTCTGCAGGGGCAAGGACATGGGGATGCGGGGAGAAATTGGTTGCTTGTGGCAGTGTGCTCCCCCTCTCTGGGCCTGGATCAGGGTCCTGGGGCGACTGTAACAGAATACCACGGAGAGGGTGGCTTACGGCAGCAGGAATGTACTCTCCCACAGTCCAGAGCCAGGAAGACCCAAATCAGCAGGTGGGTGGGGCCGTCCTCCTTTGAAAGCGCTAGGGGAGGGTCCTTCCACCTTCCCCCGCTTCCGGGACTCCCAGCATCCCTGGGCTGTGCCCGTGCTGGGCTGGTGGCTGCTCCCCTCCAGCCACTGCCTCTGTGGTCACGCATCCTCTCCTCTGTGTCTGTGTGTGTCTCCTCTTCCGTCTTTTGCAAAGAGGCCCACCACGGGATACAGGCCACCCCGGGCAACCTAGGATGTCCCCCTTGACTCTAGATCCTTCTCTGCAAAGACCTGTATGTCAAATAAGATCACATTCTGAGGCTCTGGGCAGGAACGACTCTTAGAGGCCACCAATGCACCCACTACAGGGATCTTCCAAGGTGTAGGGGTCCAAGCCAGGGGCCCTTCCTGTCCACGTCTCAGGACGAGCAAGTAGAGATTTTGCTCAGCATTTCCAGAAGGTGTCTTTGTAGCCATGTGACTCTGTGAGGTCTGCTCTCCCAAGGTGACATCCCCACTGACCCACTCTCTCAAGGGCAAACGTCTGCAGACCCAGCCCATAGGGCAGGGGCTGTGACATCTGAGGGCTCCTTGGTGGCCCCAGAACCCATAGGTCCCCATTTGTTGTGGTTTCCAGGGCTGCCCAGCCCCCTCTGGTGAGCCTGAGTGCCCAGCTCAGACCAGACACAGAAATGCAGAGAGCCAGGGGGCCCCACTTCATGCAGGGACACTAGGCGCTAAGCAAGGAATACAGTGGGGATGGCAAAGCCCAGCTCTGGCGGGGAGGAGCCCTTCTTGTGTCCCAGTCCAGGTGTTACAGAATACAAACACTGTTACAGAGCAGGACCCGGCTCCTGTCCTCCGGAGCAGCAGGGGCGGTTGGGGGCAGATAGCAAGGGCTGATCTGATTTGGGAGGAGAAGGGGAGGAAAAGGAAGCAGGGGCAGCTCTGCTGGTTGCCAGGTGCTCTTAGGCTGCCAGGAGCAGGAAGAGCGGAGGCCTGGTGGCAAATTCTCTAGGGGACCCGAGTGTCCGGGGGCCAATCCTGTAGGGCTTTGAGGTTCACAGAGGAGTTCGGACCTTTATGCTGTAGGCAGAAAGTTTTACGATGGGAAGTAAGGTTGGATCAGCATCCTGGAAACATCCCTGAGGACTTCATGACTAGAGTGTGTCTGATTAAAATGAGCCAGGAGCCCTCCACTGTGTGGGAAGTCGTCGAAGACCCCCAGGGAGCCTCCTCCAGATGCTCCCGGGCCAAGGCCAAGTCTGGCCTGGAGGGGCCTGTGCTGACTCAGGAGTCTTCCCCTGTCTTCTCACCCTAGACCAGCCTTCTCTGCTTCTGCCTCAAATCCACCCCGGTCTGGACCCCACCAGCTGGGCTCCCTTCCCCGCGGGGCTCCCGGCACTGCTCCCTCCAGGATTGCCTGGACGCAGGACATTATGGGAGGCCATTGCAGGGCCTGGGGTCTTCACCCAGGACATGAGGGCCAGCAGCCCCCTCCCCGAAAGGCACCCCCGGCCCCGCATCGGGGCTGGTGCTGGCCGAGAGGTCTGTCTTCTCCACACTTCCCTCCCAGACATCCATTCCTCAAGCAAGTGGTTTTGATTTTACAGGAAGTAGAGCAAGGGGCTAATTTGAGTTTAATTTTTAAAGCCAGGCCTTTGATTTCATACTTATTCATTTGAGTAATTAATGCCTCCGAGTCTGGGGTCAGAATGCGTCCCTGCTTAGCTTGTCTCTCCCACCTCCAGGGACAGACCTCGCAGCCCTGGCTACCTCCAAACCATGAATTTGTTCCAGCTGGAACTCTGCGACTCCACGCGGCTCTCCGCCAGGGACGAAGACACCCCATCCCCGCGTGGGGCGTCCCAGGACCAGTGCAGGCACCTCCCCCTCCCGCAGGGAGCCTGCGCCCACGCTGCTCCTCCTTCCCGGAGCGCATGGGCACAGCATGTTCTGGGCTTGGAGACATATTTTCAAACCCAGACTCCATTCAGACAACCAACATTTATTAAGCACCAACTGTCTACGAAGCACTGGGTAGATGGCGGAGGGCACTTCGTTCCCAGAGGGGAGCAGGCGCAGGGCGCACCAGTCTGCAGGCATGAGCCGTGTCTGAGCCCTGGGCCGGAAGCACATCGCAGTGGAGGGCCTGGATGGGATTTCGAGGCCAGAGGGGACAGTGCAACACCGAGGGCTGAGTTCCAGAGGCTGTGTCTGGAGACAGATGCCAGAAGGCTTCTCCTAGATGAGTTCCTGGGGAGATATTTTTTCTTTTTTCTTTATCTTTTTCCCCCACGAAGCACAGGATGAATCCATGCCCTTGATTTCACCTTGAGCCTGCTGGCCAGCCTGCGTCTTCCTCATGTTCCCGTTTCACTTCTCTAGTGCCACAGATGGTTCGGGCAGTGTCTCGGGGACCTGGCTTCACCGCGCATGGTACGGGGGTTGCGACAAGCACACCTCTCCCTCGTGGGGGCGCAGCGCAGAGACACGGCCTAGCCTAGGACACGTGCTGACCCTCTAGGTCCCCGACACAACTGCCCCCCCGGGGACACTCCCCTGCCAGCATCCGGCCCAGATACCCTGGGACGCCTTCAAGAGGCTAATGTCGAGATGGGACCAAACTGGATGGAAATGGTGCTCAGGAGAGATGGGCACAGCCTGCAGCCCGTTCTCTGGGGCGCGGGCCCTGCATGAGAGGTCCATACCTCAACGTTAGCCACGGACGGTTCTCCTAGACAGAAGAGACCGATGACTTGACCAGAGGCGTCCACCAACCCCCACGACGAGCCCGTTGACTAACCCAGTAAGGACAAAGACAGGGAGGCAATGCTTGGCAACACTGGTCTCTCCAGAAGTCGGAGGGTGTGCACAGCTGCCTTCATGGACACGGGGCAGGCAGCAAGGGAGGCGTCTGGAGCCTCAGCAGCTCCCGGGGTGGCTCTCAGGGCAGCTGGAGGGGATCCCTGCCCCCCCAGGAGTGGGACTTGCACAAGGGGGTCACTTGGGCCTGGGAGGCGGCAACAGCATGAGGACACAGAGCAGCCTGGGGTTCTCCTGGTGGCATGCACACAGCCCGGCTGCCCAGCCAGCATAGGGGGCTCTTCTGGGCCCCCCAGGGTGTGCACACCTTGCTGTCTGGCCCTTGTGCGGGGCTCTGACCTGAGCGACAGTGCTGAGCTTCACGGTCACCCCGGGGGCTGGTTTCTGGGTGCATTACCCTGGCCTCCTGAGCTCTCAATGGGCTTCTTCTGGTTCTCAAAGGGCTCAGGCCGTCCCTGAACCCCTGGCTTCCGGCTCACCGCCTGACGAACCATTCATGCACCCCGGGACAGCGGGTGGAAGCCCGGGCTGCAAGAGCACAGACGAAGCCGGACTCTCTCTGACGGGGTCAAGGAGGCCTCCTGCGGAGGGAGCACTTGAGAAGGATCTGCCGTGGCCTCCTGCTGTGCAGGCGCTGTCACGCTCCCTCATAACAAGGAGAGGCAGATCCTCTTGACAAAACCGCACTGGGGCCAGAGGAGTCTGGTTCATCTCATCCCGTAACCATCTCAGGTCCACGGTGGACGCTGGCCCTGCACATCCTAGCTGTTGGCTTGAGTGTCTGCCTCTCTGAGCCTCAGTTTCCCCACCCCAGCACAGGGGTGTACAGAACCTGCCTCAGGGGGCCATGGGAAGACCTAAGCCAACCCCAGCGATGGCCCAGAGCAGGGCCGGCAGGTAGGAAGCCCCACTCAGGGCTCAGAGCCTCCGGGTCACTAGAGGCCGGGCCCTGTGTCCCGATCTGGGAGCCCGTGGAGCGCCACCTGGACCTGAACCTGAGGAACTCAGAGCGTGGTGGGGAGAGATGTCCACGTGTGACGCTCACGCTGCCACCAGGATGCCCTCCTCGGGGGGCCCCCACCCAGCCCCTTGCTCAGGGTGGGCTCCTCCAGGTCCCGACACTTGAGCGCAGTCCTGACCCATACATGGCACCGGCTGGAGGAGAGGTGGGCAGTTCCTGAAAGGAGACAGTCCTCACTGCTGCCAACACAC
>ML110041.1:0-21517 GCA_003697995.1 Taxidea taxus jeffersonii | reverse complement strand
CGTGGGCACACACGAGCAGACGCCAAGCAACAAACATGCACACGCGTGTGGTTGCATGCGCACACACGTGTATGTGTGCACACACGCGGAGTGTACCCCCTGCTTGCAGAGATGCAGACACGTACATGTGCGCACGGTGCCCTGCCCACATACAGACACACCCACACCTGACGGGAAGGTCCCCCGTCCCTTCACCAGGACCGCCCAGTGACCTTCAGCCCCGTGAGCCTGAGAGCATTGCTCAGTAGCGAAGATCTCTAGGGTCAGAGCCAGAGAAAACCAGACCCCTCCACCCCAAAACATCACCACCTTGTGGCGGCGGCAGGACCAGATGGGGGGGGAGAGGCCTCTTTCCTGGGGGGAAGGGTTTTCCCCAGAGCTATGCTCCCCAGCCCCTGGAGACGGGAGAGGGCACTCAACACACCTCATTTGTGATGCTCTGGTCTGGACTAGCATTTGCTCCCCTTCCCCACTGCCTTGGCTGGCTCCTGTGGGGGGCCCCCGAGGTCACCGGGGCACTGAGTCTCGCTCTGCTGGGGTTTCAAGGACACCTTCATTCCCTGCGCTTCTTGCCTATCTGTGAAATGGGGCCCTTATATTGATGCCCTGGGACTCTCCCCGAACAGACAGTTTCAGCAGGATCTCCCTCGGGCTCCTCGCCTGCCCGGTTAGGCTCCCTTGCTCCTCCGTAGAAAGCCAGCTTCAGCATCACCCGGGAGCTTGTGAGAAAGGCAGGATCTCAGGCCCGCTCCGGATCCTCTGACCCCAGAAGATGTGGGCAGCACCGCCACCGTGACACCTTCCAGCATCCCTCACCTCCTCTGGGTGCCCCCTACCCTCATGAGGGCCTGAGCATGCTCCCCCTGTCCCCAACCCCAGCCTGAAGGGCTGACAGCTCATAGCCACCCGGGGCCGAACCCTGGTTCTGGCATTCGGCAAGTGGGTAACCCTCTGTGCCTCTTGCGCCCATCCACCAAGGGGAGTTGTTAGGAAGGTTAAAAAAGATCTGTGCAAAGTCAATCAGTGCTCGCGAGAAAGGGTGTATTGGCTTCGCACCATGCTCAAAACCCCGCTCCCCCGTTCTAACACACATTGACTTGGGGCCCCATGTCCAGAGCCTGGAGAAGGGGTCTCGGAGAGGAAAAAAGGGGAGGCTGGGTTTCTGCAGCTCACCTAGACCTGGCAGGTGACGCCCTGTGACTGTAGACCCCGGCTTCAAAGGCATCAGAGGTGGCAGCGGCTTTGCCCACTTCCATAATTCACTCCACACCAATTAATCTCGCTGTCGATATGAACGCAGGTCCTGCGGCGGCTGAGCTCCCTCTCCAGAGAGCGTGCCACGAGCTCCCCGCCAAGGGCTTGCTTTCTTCTAGCAGAACGTTAATTTCCCTTGAGTCCCCCTGGAAAAGAGGTTTTAGAACAAAACGTGAAGCTTGGCAGGAATCTGACATCTGAAACAGCTGCCTCACGGGAGAGGAGGGGTTGAGATGTTTGCTAATTGCCCATCAAGCTCCGGGTGAGCCTTGAGATGCTTGCAAAAAAGTTCCCGTCCGCTGAGCCCGCGCTGGTTTCCTGGTGGAAGATGCCCCGATGGGGGTGTGTCAGGCTTTGCCTTTGGTCAGCATCCTTCCAGGAGCCGAGGAGAGAAAACGGGAAATTTCTTTCGGAAAATCAGAGCATGGGGTGGGGGTGCAACTTGTGTTTTAGACCCATCTCTGCAAAAAGCCTGCAGGGTCCCTGAAAGCAAGACGCTTCTCTTCCTGGGCACCTGTGCAATAAGGTCCTGACATTCTGGGGCTCCCGCTGCCCCAGCCGCCGCCCCCTGCCCTGGCGCTCAGTCGAGAGATCCCTCGCCAGAGACAGAGACAGAGACAGAGCCTCCCAACAAAAGCCCTGAGGTCCTGTGCAGACTGAGCTTGGAAGAGCCGTGGCTCTGCCGGGTATTTGGTGTGGAGACGCCACATTCTTGCAATGGGAGCTCTTGGAAAGGCCCAGGCTTGGGGTGTGGCGGGGCAGAGGAGCGGGTCTCACCGCAGCCCTCCTCTGCATTCCGTCAGTCTTTGCCCACACGAGAAGGGCAGTACAGGAGGAGTGGGGGCTGGTTCTGCAAACAGGGTCCCACCAGCCCTCCTGCCCACCCCTCTGCACCAGATGGTGCCCCCACCCCCCCAGGCGCCCCATAGGAATTCCGGGGCCCCTCCCCTATTCCGGAGTCAAGGGGAACATTCCGGAGTAAAACAGCCTGGTGTCCAAGCCATTTCCCAACCCAGAGCTCCCCCTGGGGCCCGTGAAATTGCAAAGTGTAGAGGATGCTGGTCACGCCCAGCACCTGCCCTTGAGCTGGGCTCCGGAACTCATCCCACGACCTGGAGCCACAACCCCAGGGCTGACGCTCCCATGTGAAAAGCAGATAAAGGAGCACGCCCAGGGCATGCACCTGGGCCACAGAGTGCATGTGGCTGCATCCGCAGAGGACCATCCGGCGGCCTCTCAGGCTTCCCTGGTGACCATGAGGGTGGCCTCGACTCCGCAGTGCCCAGTGCCCAGCAGCAGCTCCAAACAAGCACAACCTGAGTTTAAAACAAACAAACAAAAACTCCCTTCTGCTTTCCAATAATTTCCCTAATTCAGTGTGCTTCTGCCCAGACTGCTGCCCCCGCTGTGAGCTGGCACACGACAGGTGCCGTCACCTGCAGATCCGGGGTGCGCGGGGTGGGGGGCAACGTCAGCCCCGGTGCTCAGAGCCCTCGCTCAGTCCTCCCACAGGCACCGGCTCCGCCCAGCCTCACCTGCTGGGTCCTGCGCCCAGGGGACTTGGAGGCCCGTCCTGAGAGCACCCAGCCCCTCCTGGCACCTGTGTGTCATCCCGTCGCACCCCGGGGCCCCCCGAACGCGGCTGCAGAAGGCCAGGGCCGCCAGGGAGGGAATGCACCTCACTGTGGAGGAGAAACAGCTCCCGCCCACTATGCAGGCTAACAGCAGGGAAAGCCCGAGAAATAAGGCAGAGTGGACCGTGTTAGGGTCCACCGGGAACCCCACGGGGCAGAGGACTTTGTATGCCATCCGGCTCGTCTCTCTCTCTCTCTCCTAACCTCAAGACTAAGAGGTCAGCAATGATAGTCGTACCAGGAGCAGACCCAAGGATCAAGCCCCTTCTCTGTGCCAGGCTCTGGGCTAAGCCCTTCGTTCTACAGAACCTTCTGGAATCTTCTGAATAGTCCAAGAAAGCAGGCTCTGTTATCACTCCCTCTTTTATTTCATTTTGTTTGTTTATTTTTTCATTCTCCAAATATTGACTGAGCACCTGCCCCGATTTTATATGAGCTGAGCCTCGGAAAGGTTCAAGAGTCTTCCCGAGTTTTCAAGACCCACGTGCTAAAATCACCAAGGCCCTGATTTTGGGTTCAAATCCTACACCAAAGCCCGAAAAAGTCATCCCTGCCTTCCTCCTGCAGTCCCACACGCACAGCCGGGAGCCTCGCCGGGGCGCAGGGGTGCGGAGAGCTCCCCCCTGCCCCGCCACCGAATGGCATCGGCTCCTGGGCATGGAGTGTCGCTCTGCCCTCGAGAGTTCAAGCTGATAAGGCGCCGGGAGTCATCACATCATAAAGGCCCCAGAGCTGTGCTGTCTGGTCCGACGACCAACTACCCCAGCCAGAACATGTCCTCGTTGCTGGGCCGCCAGCCAACAGGCTCCATGTTGGCTCAGTGCCCAGCTCCAGCCCGGTGCCCGCCTGGATCGCTGGCTGTGGTGCCCTTCCCAGGAAGGCACATCAGAGGCGTCCAGCCCCGCCAAGGCGAAGCCGGGGGAGGTTAATGACTTAACGCGGCTCATGGCGTCCTTACCCGACAGGACTCTGCCTACCTTTATCTTGGACACGGCATTCTCCGGGCAACCAGCCCAAAGCCACGGCCATGAACGGTGGCCTTTGCCCACCTGGAATTGCTGCCTCCTGGGGGGCCGATCGCTGACCCGGATTGTTTACTTACTGGGAGTATTTTTAGCTTGCACTCTGTTACCCCTGGGGTCGCCGACTTTCCTCTTTAATCCTCTCCTTGAATAGAAAGGAAACGGAGAGTCACCCGCAGGTCGCTTGAACTCCGGGGTAACTTTCGGGCAACGCTCGGGCCCTCGAGGTCAAGCTTCCGCCGGCGACAGCCCTGCCGCAGCCGGCGAGCGGCGCTCAGCCCTCCGGGGTGCGTGCGCGGATCAGAGCCCGGCCCGAGTCGCTGGTCAAGGGGCTCACCCAGGGACCCAGGGTGACTGCTTGACCCTTAGTGCGAGACCGGGCACAATCCCGCACCCATCGTTCAGAGAAGACCCTCAGCTTCGTCCCAGTCCTGGAGTCCTTGGCTTGAACAGAGCGGACGGCTAACCCGCTCCGAGCCCCGGTTTCCACAGTGGTAAAAAGGGGCTAATGGGGGGATTAAATAAAGGCCCTCGGCACACGGTGAGCGCCCCACGAGGGGTGTGTCTGGTTACCCTCGTCGCTGACGTCGCTCCTCTCGGTTCAGAGGACACACGTGTTGGTGGATCAGGGGCGTGCTGGAAACCGGCGGCCCACCCTGGGGGGCCCACCCCGGGGGGCTCACGGAACAGACGGCATGGGGAGAATCTGGTTACTGTCCGGCCGCCAGGAGGGGGCAGTCAGGGAACCCAGGGTGCTGACCGGAGTTGTGGCCTTGAGCAGAGGGGGGGACGCCCGTGTCCCCGGTGGCCCCAGGGGCTCGGCAGGAAGGAAGCCAGCCCCTCTCTCCTTCCACGCTCCGGATCGGTGTCTGGCTCCTCCCGCCCGCTGAGCCCAACCAGCACCCAGAGGCGGGAAGCCGGTGACCAGTCAGCCTCCGGGGCAGAGAAGAAGGAGCGGGGTGGGCTGGACCGGGGGCAGACGGTCGCCATCTGCATAGGGCCCTTCCGTCCCCGGCTGCCACGTTTGCCTGGAGACCAGACACGGCGAGTCGCGCGGCGCTGGGTGCCGGGTGCTTTTTATTCCTATAAATATTCTTGAGTTTTGATCCGAGGTAGGGCCAAGTGACGTGTCTGTCATTGAATGTGATGGCTTGGCGTCGCGCGTTTCGAATTCTCCGATGGGACCCGAGCCGTGTCCCGCGTAGGGCTGACTTCGCTCACTAAGGAAGCCAGACCTTTCTGCTCGGTCCACGCGGCGCCGTCCGCTGCGAGGCCTTCCCGTCCGGGGACAGCGGCGTTATTTGTCGTGCGTTCCTCTAGGGGCTCTCTCCTCGGCCCCCGGTTCCTCCACGCGCACGGTGCTCAGGTCTTGGCTGAACACGCAGAGGCCTTCTGCACGCCCCAGACGCCGCTGTCCCCGGGCTCAGGCCTCTTCTCGGCTCGGGGAGCCCCGCCCCGTACCCCCACCTGGGGACTCTCGAGGCTGCAAGCTTAGGAAGTCGCGGACTCACCACCTCAGGGATTTCCTGCCCTGCGTTGCCTGATGTCCAGCTTCTGCAAACCACGCTCGCCCACGTTCTGTGCGGGCTTCAGCCCAAAGGAGAAGGCTGCAGGTCGGTTTTTATGAATGGTTTTATGGTATGAGTGAAATTTTGTCATAGACGTCCTTCAGTCCTTCACTCTTAAAGGAGTTTTTTGTTTTTTTAATAAACTTTTTGTTCGGGTCGAGTTTTAGAGTCACTAAAATATTTCTGAGGAAGAACAGAGAGCTCCCCTCCCGGGCCCTCCAACGACAGTACCTGAGAGGACCCCGTCACCATTCATGAACCCAAGAGATCGACACCGCTAAAACTAGGCCCAGACTTCATCCCCGCTCGCCACGTCTTCAAGAACCTTCCTGCCACATGACCGTGGGGACTCGGGAGGCGTCCCTGCTGCGGTGGGCCGGGACGCTCTCCCCCAGGCGGATGTCGGGCTGAGGCCACCCCCATGTGGTTTCAACAAATCGGACGTGTATTTGCCAGAGCCCAGGGAAGGTGGCCTAGACCCTCCTCTTGCTATCACCAGTCCTTCTCTGGAGGGGGACACCCTCAGGCCCGGGCAGCCTGGACTGTGAGGTCCCCGACGGCGGCCACTTGCCACCTGCCGCTGCCGTGAACGGTGGCGAGCCCAAACCAAGGGGCGCTGTGAGTGCGACATCCACGTGGGCCTCGAAGACATCGAACGAGGGTACCAGGAATGATAAACGTCACACTGATAATGTCTCCACGTCGACTGTCGGTTGGCAGGGTCGGACGTCGGAAATGCTGGATTAAATAGAATAAACGGTTGCTTTACTTCTCGTTTTTAAGGTGGCAGAACACTTCCCATCACCCGTGCGGCTCCCACTTTATTTCTCCTACTGGAAGGCACACCAGTTATGTGGACAAGCCCCGGGACAGAAGTGGCTCCGTGCCCCGCACCTCCACCACCCCTACCCCTGCCAGCCTGCACCACCCCGCCTGGGTCCCCCCTGCCACGCACCTCCTGCCGTCCCCACCCCCCCAGCCACAGCTGAGACCCCCGGAGCCCCAGGTGGCCACGGGGAGCCGGAGCGGAGTCGGGGCTGGCTCCAGATGTGGCCGTGAGGCTGCAGAGAGGTCCTGGGTGCCCCGAGGGGTCAGTGGCCTGCCGGGCACGGCCATGGCCATGGCTGGGATGCCCGGAAGCCCCTGCTGAGTCACGTTTCTGTGCTGAGCTACAAGGAAACTCCTTCCCTGAGGCTCACTTCCCCGTTTGGAGAGTCTGGTTAATAAGTGACCTGCCCGTCCCGTCCCCAGGTTACCCAGACCCGGGGGCCCCCCACGCATGCCCAGGGTGACCTCCGGTGTCCGACGCAGGGCGTGGCGGGCTTGGAATGTGCGGCTGTCGGTGGGACTGCCCCGGAGGGCGAGGCCCGGCGGCCTTCACACTCCCCGGCCAGAATGAGCCGCCTCGCACCCGGCGCCATCCCTGCCTCCCGCCCTCTCAAGTGTCTACACACTTTCCATACGTCACGACAGGAGCACACGTGTGTCGTCCTTCACAAGAAGGGCCGGGGGGCTGGCTGGCATGTCAAGCTGGGTCTGCCCTCCCCTGCGGCCCCCGTGCCACTTCCCTCTCCTTCCATCTCTTCTCTCCTTTCAGACTTCCGCTGCTGCCAACTTCCCACACTCCTGGGGGCGCGGGGGCTTTTCCCATGTTTAAGAAGGTGTCACACCTGTCCAGCTGTCCTCCCAGAGCAACGGACCCCCGGCGCTTCGCTGCACGGGGCGGGGAGAAGCCAACCTCCTCCCGCTCCCTGTAAGCTTCTGGACGATGACATGGCTAGCCCCCCAAAAGGACACACCCTTGGCGCCCGTGTCCCTGGGTCTAGAAATGTAGCCCACGATGTCCTCCCTCCCTGCCACGGGGCGTTGCTGACAGGAAAGCCACAGGGACCAATCTGGTAAATGATGCCAGTCCTCGGACTGGTTCACTAGGCAACCGTCCAGGGCAAGCCAGATCCACTGGAGCAGATGCTGCGCCCCCTTCGTAAGCCCGTGAGCCGAAGCGGACGTGGGGCTGGGCCCCGCAGCCCCCGCTCTGGGGTTTTCCGAGCTGGGTCTCTGCGGGCGTGCGCTCCATCCACGTCCACTGGGCGTGCATCGAGCACGTCTGATGGCGCGTAAGAAGCAGGGGCAGAACTTAACTCTGGAAATCGGGTCTCTGAGCTGCGGGTGAGGAAACGGGAGGATTTTCACTGCACCCGGCCCCGGGGGACGTGATGATTTTCTTCTGACTGCACAGAGCGGCTTGCTTTTATTCAAGGACAACGGAACGCAGCTCTGATGACAGCAGCCGGGCCACAGGCCGGACTGGCTGCTCTTAAGACCTCGGCCTTCAGCCAGGAGCTCCATGGAGACCCCCCCTCGGCTTCCTGCGGTCCAGCCACCATGAGTCCGGCCCGGGAGTGTGGGGGCAGCTGTGGAACCTTGGCCTCCACCGGCCTCCTCCAGGGGAGCCCGTGAGCCCTGGGCACAGGCCTGTCCGGAGGCCCAGCAGCCCCAAGAAGGGCTTCCTTCCCCTTAGTGGAGCCTATGGGTGCGGCGGGGGCGGGGATGCAAGGTCTGGACCCAAGGTCCCCCCTAAATGCTGAGGGAGCGGGGGAGCAGCCCCAGGTCCACCCCGTGCTGACAAAAGGCTAGGGCAAGCGGGGCTTCCTCTGACCCCAGTGTTCTCCCCTGTGAAATGGGGAGCTGGCCCTCCCTGCTGGGTGAGGCCGGGCCTGCTGAGCCCCTGCCCCAGGGCCGCAGTTGCTCAAGCCGACTTCGCCTCCCTGAGAAACCCATTCTCTCAGCTTTAAATACCTCATATGTAAAAATAAAGCACAAGGACCAAGAAATGCCCTGGGGACAGAGCCCCATAGGTGGCTCCCCCACCCCGGCATCTCCTCCCCTGCACTCAATCCTAACCTCTGGGATAGGACCCAGGAATCTGCTTAATGAGACCCTGGAGTTTCCAAGGCACACAGTGTGAGAACTGCCCCCAGCTGTAGGGCCTGGGGCTGCTGTGGGTGATGAATCCAGGGCAGACAGGGCCGTAGTCCTTACCCACTGACACTTGGCTAGCACTGACCACAGTCATCCCCAACCCAGGGCCAGGGTCCTGGGAGAGCAGCGGGGCCAGGGCCCCCCACAACCTCTGACTTGTGGGGGTGTCTCTCCCTTCCAGCTCCGACCTGAGCTCTGCCAGCTCAGCATCCAGAGGCGTCACCCCGCCGCCCTGCTTTTCCTGTCCCTCCCTGGCCCTGGGGGCTGGCCCCAACCTGTCCTGCTCCAGGCCTGCCCCTGAGCTCAGCGGGGGCCCCCTCTGGCCCGGAACTTTTGTGGAAACACTGGGAACACACGCTCTTCTTCCTGAGGGCTCAGAGGTGAGATGCTGGCCGGGAGCTGCCAGGGCCTCACGCATGACAGGGTGACGGGGGGGGGGGGGGGGGGTGGGAAGGGCGGTGCCCCAGGGCCAGGCCAGCAGATACTACACCCCTAGGACAACAGAGACCAGAGCCCCATGTCACTGGAACTGTGGGACCCAGAGGCCCTTGAAGCCACTTTGAGTTGGTTTCTTCACTTGCAACGAAAACAAAAGCTAAAACAAGGGCGCCTGGGGGGCTCCGTCATTGAGCGTCTGCCTTTGGTTCAGGTCGTGATCCCAGGGTCCTGGGATCAAGCCCTGTGCTGAGCTCGCTGCTGCTCGGTGGGAAGCCTGCTTCTCCCTCTCCCACTCTCCCTGCTTGTGTTCACTCCCTCGCTGTCTCTCTGTCAACTAAATAAGTAAAATGTTAAAAAAAAAAAAAACAAATAAAACTAAACTAAACTGAAACAAGCGCCAACACAAGCGGGTGAGGCTCTGAGCCTCTCCACCTCGAGAAGTTACCGTTCACATCACCCGTTTCCGGGCGGTTTCCTTCCCCAGCCCAACTCCCCCATCCGGGGGCCGCTCTTGGCCCCACGGCCCCCTTTGGCTGGGCATCCCCAGCACCCAGGCCTGCGGCTGGACCGAATTTAAGGGGCTGAATGGCGTCGTCAGCTTCTCGGGGTGCACAGGCCTGCTTACCTCCAGCCGCCTCTCATCGCGGGTCACTGGTTTAGGCTTTTACGTGGGTAGTTTGCTTTTCCGGGGAGGCAGGAGCAGTCCCCGAAGGCGCCTGGTGGCAACAACCAGGACTTCTTCCTTATAGAGTGATGGAGCCTGGGCCAGCCGTGGCTCTGCAGCTGCCCGGCCCCATGGAAACCATGCATGGCAGGTGGGGGGCCAGGGACAGAGGCCGTGAAGGGCAGGGACCACCCAGGGTCACCAGCCCCACAGGCGGAACAGAGCCAGGGAGGTGACAAGAAGAGAAGCCTCTAGGGGGGAGGACCCTGGCGAGCCTCAGTCCCACACGCCTTGTCTTGTTTCCCCTTCTAGTCTCCTGCCCCTCATGGCATGCCTGGATCCGTCCAGCCCTGTCTCCGCTCTCCTGCCTGCCCCTGTGAGTGGAGCACTGGGCCTGGAGCCAGGGTCAGGCCCTTGCTCTGGGCCTCCACTGTCCTCACCTGCAAAATGAGCATAAGATGCTGAGCCCCTACCTTGCAGGGGGACTATGGGGACCCACGGGAGGTGGCAGGGACTGGGGTCCTGTTAACTAGCTGGCATGGGATGACCCATGGGTTGTTGTCTATAGAAGGTTCTAGGAGCCCAATCCATGGTCCCTCCCCCCAGGACGTTTGCACTCTGAGGCAGCTGGCAGAAACCAGGCCTAGCCCCTTGGATGCAGGTCGTGTGAGGTGAAAAGTTTCTAATTCTGGTCTTCTGGATTTATCCATTCAACAAATATCTGTTGCCTATCATTTGGCTGGCACAGGTGCTGGGAACACGGTAGAAGCCCAAGCGGACACAACACCTACGCTCCAATGGAAGTAAATAGTAAACATAACAAGTAGAATGTACGGTCCATTGTATGATGATGAGATCCAAATAGGAAACTTCTGGAGGGAATGGGGATCGGCATGTCTGAGTTGGGGTTGGAGCCTCACCAGATAGTGTCATCTGAGTTAAGAGCCAAAGGAGATGGGGAATTGAGACACAGAGATCCCAAGAAAAGTGGTCCAGACAGGTCATGGGATGTGCAAAAGCCCTGGGGCAGGAGCCTGGTGTGTGCAGAGAACAGCTGGGGGGTAGAGGTAAAGGATCTGTGAGAAAGTTAAGAGAAGTGATCAGGGAGGTTAGGGGTCAGGGCATGGACTTGGCTTTGACTCTGGGTAGGATAGAGTCTAGGGCATTTTAAGCCCAGGAGAGAATGATGTACAGCAGACAGCTTTATCCACAGGAAATACATTCCAAGACCCCAGTGGATGCCTGAACCTGGACAGTACCAAAACTACATATATTATGTTTTTTCTATGCATACATACCTATGGTAAAATTTAACTCAGGGGCACCTGGGTGGCTCAGTCAGTTAAGCATCCAACTCTAGAACACTCACTGATGGACACAGACTTTGACTTTGACGTTCCTATTACTTTCATGGGTTGTGAAACCGTGTTCTTCTTTTGAATTTTTTCACGCATTAAAAATCAGAACAGGGGCGCCTGGGTGGCTCAGTGGGTTGAAGCCCCTGCCTTCGGCTCAGGTCATGATCTCAGGGTCCTGGGATCGAGCCCCGCATCAGGCTCTCTGCTCAGCAGGGAGCCTGCTTCCCCTTCTCTCTCTGCCTGCCTCTCTGCCTACTTGTGATCTCTGTCTGACTTGTGATCTCTGTCTGTGAAATAAATAAAATATTTTTTAAAAAATCAGAAGAGGGGGCTCCTGGCTGGCTCAGTCAGTGGAGCGTATGCAATTCTGGGTCTCGGGGTTGTAGAGATTACCCACAAACAAAATCTTAAAAATTTTTTTTGGAATGGCCATTCTTAGCTCACCCGCAGCTCCCAAGAAGACAGCGGGCAGATCTGACGTGGGGCCGGGCTTGGCCGACCCCTGCTGGAGGCTGTGGCCGTTTGAGATGGGAGTGCAGCTGGGGTACAGCGCTGTAGGCTCCTGGGGGTTCCTTCTCACAGTGGGGGTAGGTGTGTGGGCAGGGCTGGCCCAGACACACCCCAGGATCTCGAGGTCAGGTCCTGGGACCCTGCCCCTCTTCCTTCCTTCTCCTGAACCTCCGGAACCCCTTTCTCTCGCACCTGACAATGACCTCCCTGGGGACGTCAGTGTCTTACACACTGGGGACTACACTGTGTGCCCCCAGGCCCCTCCCCATTTCATCCCTGTCCCCACTCTGTGACCCATACCTGTGGCTCAAGGGTCTTCGAGAGGCCCCCTCTTTGCAGGTGTAACCAAGGATCTTGAGATAAGACCATCCCTGATGAGGCTAGGCCCTTTAAGTCCAACAACAAGCGTCCTTATAAGAGACAGAAGAGGACACACAGAAGGAAGGGGTCCCGTGACCACGGAGGCAGATGTTGGAGGGGTGCGGCCTCCAGCCCAGGGACACCTGGAGCCCCCCAGAAGTTGGAAGAGGCAGGAAGGACCTTTCCCTAGCACCTCTGGCGGGCGTGCAACCCTGCACTTTCCCTCCGTCCCGCCAGGGCCGTCCTCCCCTGACCCCAACAGCGGCTGCTCTGAGCCGAGCCAACTCACTGCTCCGGGCTCGACTCAGTGCTCCCCACTGCTCTGCCCAGCGGGGCATGAGGAAAGTCTGAACAGAAGCCGGCTGTCCCACGGATGGGGAACTCACTCCCATGCACGGCAGGCACAGGGCCAGGCAGGGACCGCTGCTCCTCGGCTGACTCGTACTCTGAAATTGGCCCCAGGGAGGAGCTGCCTGCCTCCCCCAGGGTACCATGGTTAGTGAGGTGAGGCTAACCACCAGGGACCTAGGTGGGGTCACACCCGGCCCTGCTAGGTGGCCCCTCCAGCTAGTGGGCCCAAGGAGCCGTAGAGGGCAGGAGAGCCCAGCAGAACTCCACAGTCCCCGACCATTTGTCTCCCAGCTGGGCCCGGCTGAGACCCCAGGTCACACCTTTCCAAGGGAGCCTTAGGGGTGAGACACAGATCCAGCTGTCCTGGCTAGAAAGGGACCCCTCTCACTGACCCAGTGTGTCCCCAGGGCCTCTGGGGCCACGCCCAACCCGTTTCCTGCCTAAGAGACAGACAGAACAGGCTCTCCCAGCCCCACTGTAGAGACAAGGAAACTGAGACTCAGAGAGGTTCGGGATTTGGGTGGGCCTCGGTGGAGGCTGGGTTTGAACCCAGGTCTCTGAGCCCCTTCCAGCGTCCTCCCTGGTACACCCCCCACCATGCCAACCTCACCCCCTGAAGCAGGTGCCTGGGCGGGAGGGGAGTCCCTGAGACCAGTGCTGCCGTCCACCTGCCTCTGCCTGCCTGCCGGGCCCCACTCCTGGCATTTCAATGTCCCCCTGCTGCCCAGCCTGGGAGGCACCAGCCCTCGGCCTTCCCTCCCACCCTGGAGGAGTCAGGGGCTGGACCAGCCCTCCCCACCAGTGGGGACCCACCAGACGGTGCAGCCTGGAGGTCCAGCGGGAAGGAAGCCCCCTGTCCTCAGAGTCTGGGAGGGAGGGGAGGGGTCGCCACCCTCTGAGTCCCCAGCCTATCTGGGTGGGGCTGGGCAACACGTCCCCCTTCCCCACCTTGCGGGCTGCCCCGGCAGCTAGCCCTCTTCCCAGGTTCCAGCGCCCGTGGGATTCCAGACTGATCTGTGAGCGAGGGCAGGAGGGAAGAGGAGCCACTGGCCGGGTGGCCGCATGTCCCCAGGCCGGCACTGCCCCCTGGAGGGCAGTCTCAGGAGCCAGGGTGTGAGCATCTCCAGGTGCTGCTTGGGCGGGGAGAAGCGGATCCCCACACGCTCTCCCCCGGGGGGGTTCCTGTCCAAGCACGGGACCTGCTGGAATCTGTTTCCTAGCAGCGGGCGGGGGGGGGCAGTCAGCAGATGCCCAAGAGACTCCCGAGTGGGCACCTGAGCCCGCTTACCTGCCAAGGGCCTCATGGGCTCCCCAGCGCCCCTCGGTAGGGCAAGTCCCTCCAGGGGCTCCAGGCAGCCTCACTCACTCCCACACAGACAGCACCTGCTCCCTTCCTGGTGCTCAGCCCTGGGCCAGGCAGAGGGGGCAGAGCCGTTGCCCATCCTACAGCCCTGGCTCCCGGTCCTTGTACACCTGCAGGATGGGAACCCCGGGGCTTTGTCCTGGGGACCCACACAGGCCGGACTCACACCTGAGCTCTCTCACACTTGGGGCAGAAGCTGTGGCTCGGACCAAGGCCTGGGCTCCCCAGGCTCCCCTTTCTCGCATCTGGCCTGGAGGCCAGGAAGGCCCAGCCGATGGGGTAAGCCCTTCGGAGCACCTGCTGTGGGGACAGAGGATGTGGGGGAGCAGAGAGGTCTCCACCTGAGGACAGCTGGGCCTGTCTGCTGAGCTCCGAGCCCCTTAGGGGCAGCAGCCAGGACTGTGAGCTCAAGGCCAGGCGGGGGCAGCGGGGGGTGGAGTGAGAGAGCCAGCCAGGGCCTGCCGCTGGAGCACAGCACCCCCAGTTTCCAAGGCAGACTCTCTCCTCTGAGCCTCCCACCCAGCCGGGGTGGGAGTTTGCATGGCTCCATTTTCCAGGTGAGGACACCGAGGCCCCAGCTGGCCGCGGCAGACACGTGCAGGCTGGCCACTGGCCTCCGAGGGGGGCCACTGGCCGCCTCTCCGGCTGGCTGGAGCCGGGTTTGGAATTTCCTGCTGCTCCTCACCTTTGAATGGTTCCCCCGGCCGGGTGGTGCCAGGCTGGGAGGTTTCTCTGGAGGTTCCACACCCAACCACACCTGCTATCTTTGTTCCCATGTGAGTCTGATGCCAGAACGTGGTTAAAGCTCATGGCCCCACCGTCTCCTTCCAGGTCCGGGGTCAATGGATCGCTTATCTGGCAAGATCTTATCTGCCTGTCCTTGCCGGATTCTGGAGCTGGCTCCTGGAGGTACCGGAGGCCCAGGTGGGCAATCACGGGGACCAGGGACTGACCCCGAGGGGGTGGGGCCTCCCACCTGGGGACCCGCCTCTGTCCCCGTCCCCCCAAGCAGGGCCTCCCTCCAGAGCCTTTCCCTCCTGCTGTTTGTCACCTGCCCTCTCTCTGTGGCACCAGGATGTGTCAAGCAACCGGAGAGAGTCAGGAGAGAGCGGAGGCAGAGGAGGGAGGGGAGAGAGGGGAGGAAGGAGGGGGTTCATGGGGCCCGAGGGAGATATTTCAGGCCCTGGTTGCATAAGCTGGTTCGGAGCTTCCTGGCAGCCAAGGTAAAAGGGAAAGAAGTTGGGGAAAGGTGGAGGCCACGTAGGAGATGGTCTGATGGACGGAGCCTAGAACATTCCCCAGAATTTCACAAATCCCTGCTGTCAGCCTTCCCTGACCTGAATCTCCCTCTTCAGGAGGAATGCCACGGAGCAAACGTCCCATGTCCTGCCGGAGCGTGTGAGGGCGAGCCTCCGCGCTTTCGTCGGGCCAACGCTCGCCTACCGTGTGCCAGACCTGCGCCGGGTGCTGGGGAGGTGGGGTCACCCTCGGGGTCGGGCAGTCTACCCTCAGCGACGCAATCCCCTCAGAGCCAGGCGGTGGTGGACGAGTAACACCCAAAAGCCCATGACGCGCCCTCTGACCTTTGACGCCGCTGCTTCTCAGGGCTGGAGGAGCCCATCTGCAACGAGAAGGCAAAGGGAAGGGCAGGTGCTGGGCCTGCACGGAGCCGGGGGTATGAGCAGCTGGAGGCCAGGGCCGGGGCACCCAGCCAGAGCGGGGAGGAGGGAGGCGGAGGGCATGGGGACACAGGTGTCCAACGTCACATTTGGGTTCTCCTGCTCTGTGCTCGCGTTTCTTTTTCTCAGGCCCCATGTGGGCTCACAGCCGCGGGTCAGAAGAGTCCCGGGAAAGAGAAGGGGCCAGGGGGTGGGCGGGGGCTGGCAAGGACAGGTAGGCCGACACTCCCTACTCCCTGCCCTTGGGAGACCTAGGGGGTATGAGGGGCTGGGGTCTCAGAGGATCCAGGGCTGGGGGGCCAGAGCTGGAGACATCAGGGTGTATGAAGAATGACAAGGACCTGTCCCCAAGCAGAGCTGCATTGTCCCGAAATCCTGTGTCGCCAAACACGGTATTATGTGAAAACCCAGGTCCAGGGGAGAGAAGGGAGCCTGTGGCTACAGAAGGTCGGATGGGAAAAGCGAATTATATTCTTCTTGTGGGAATTTCAATATCATAGGTGGTTTTGCAACAACAAACCTACTTTTGCAAGGTCAAAGAAAGAGACTGCCTTCTACAGAACTTCCCTCACCCACTCACTGCCGAGCTCGTCACCGTGGCCTCCCAGGCCTCCCAGGCCTCCCCCCGCCCCCCCCATTATCTCATACCCCCTCTCTGTGCCCCCAACTCCTCACCAGCCGTACAGACTTTCTTGCTGTCCCTCGAATATGGTGGGCTATTCTCTGCCTCAGGACCTTTGCACTTGCTGTTCTGTCCCAGAGCTTTGGTATCAACCCCTCTGCCTCCCAGTCCCCTTGGCACTGCCTCAGGAGTGCCTTTCTACTACTTTGAGGCCACGTTCTGCTCTATCTCCAGGACCCAGCACACAGTAAGACTCAACACATTTCCTTTGAACAAAGACACTCATCGTTACATTTTAAGGCCCCAAAAGGAAATAAATTACAGCCAGTTCCCAGACCACTGTCTGGCTGTCTCCTGCTTCCTCCCAGTCTCCCCACACTGTGACCAGCTGGGCTGTGAGGGACACCGACTATATTCCCTGATGAATCCTCCGTAACTGAAGTTCTGGGGGAATAGCATTCCAGGTGGACAGAACAGCAAGTGCAAAGGTCCCGAGGCAGAGAATAGCACAGCAAGAAAGTCTGTGCAGCAGGTGAGGAGTTGGAGGCACAGAGATAATGGGGGCGCAGGGGCCAGAGTGCAGGGGGAGAGGGACCTGGAAAGCCACGTTGATAAACTGAGCAGGATCTGACTGTGGGAACAGGGGCTCCAGGTCAGCTTCGCACTCTCTGGAAAATCAGACTGACCTCTGGGGGGCAGCATGGTGTCGCGGGAAGAAGCCCGTCGGGCTTGGGCTTCCGGTGACCTGGGTCTGGATCCAGGCCCCGCTGCTTCAGGAGCCTGTGACGTAGGCTGAGTCACTTCCGCTCCCCGGCCTCAGTGTTCCCTCCACAAAGTGGGGCTAAGAAGCTTTCATGCTGGGCGGCTCTGTGCCCCGAGGCACTTTCGGACAGACTGGGGAGCCTCGCGGGCCCCTTTACTCCCCGGATGCTGAAGTTAAACATCCAAACGTTATGGGGAGAAAAAGCAACAGTTTAAAAATAGGAGGAAACATGTCCAAAAGGAATGTTCTATTATTTCTCTCTGTTTCTATTCTCTCAGAGCTCTTCTCTCTATTTCTCTACTATTTCAGAGCTCTTGGCAGGCGCTGGCAGGAGGAGCAGGACAGGGCAGGGCCGTCTCACTAGCTAGAGCTCCCAGGGCGCTCCCGCACCTCCTCCCCTCCTTGGACAGCCAGGCCACCGCAGCGGGCACCGAGGCTGCCTCAGCTTCCCCACGAGGCCAGCAGCCGCCTCTGGCCGGCCCCCTCCCCTCCTCGCTCTGCTCTGGAGCCTGGGCAGCGTGGGGCTGGAGTGCCGCCGGCGCTGGGATGACCTGAGCACTGTGGGGGCCGACCCAGGTGACCTCTGTCATCTAGAGGACATGAACGACTCCCCAGATGGGACCGTGTTAGTGTCCCATCACTGCTGTACAGATGACCCCAGATTTGCCCGGCTCGAAACCCACGGTTTATTCTCGAACAGCCCCGGAGGCCCGGCATGTCGCTGGGCTACGGGGAAGGTGCCTGCAGGGCCGCAGTGCTGCTGAGGCTCCTGCTTCTCCTCCCCCGTGAAGCCCCGGGGCAGCAGCTGCCAACCCTCGTGCCCCTGTCCGGCCTGGCTCCGTGTCTGGTCCTCTCTGCCTCTCACACCCCTGTGCCTCTCGGCAGGGCCCGTGGTGACACAGCCGCCCAGGGTGACCTCGTGTCTCGCAGCCCTTGACTCAGTCACACCTGCAGTCACCCCGACACGGAAGGCCACATGTTCACGGGTCCTGAGCAGTGAGGGGCGGCCGCCTGGGGCGCGGATGGGTCTGGCTTCCCGTCTAGACACAGACCCCGCACACAGCTGGTGCGCGAGGGCCTGACGAGGACAGTGGGCACCGACGGCATGCCAGGGGCCTTGCCCTCTGAGGACATGCGCCCGTCGGTGGAGGCGGTGCTGGGGTCCTGACCCCCGGGTCGGGGCGGGGGTGGGGAGGTGGGTCAGAGGCCCAGCAGGACCACAGGACCGCAAACAGTCAGCAGGCCAGGACCTGCTCCGCGGTTTCTGTTCCTCCCATGTTTCCAGGGAATAATCGTGGTCCCCATGCAGAGGGTCCCGCTACCTCTCACGCTGTCCCCCATGAGTCCCTGGATCCCCGAGGCCCTGGACCACGGGGCGACCCCCTGATGCTGGTGTCTGGGAGGGCCACCCCACCTTGGGAGCCTCACTTTGCCAGATATGAAATGTGACGAGTAGGGCTGTGGGTCCAGCAGAAAGCTTGGGGCTCCAGTGCGGATTCTGGGGGCGATTGGCAGAGCCACCAGGACAAGACGGTGTCTGTGAACAGGCCCACCTCCGAGGGCGTTGGAGGGCGGAAGGCAGACGGGTCCTCCTGCCCCCGCCACGAGGCTCCTGGACCCTTGGGCCTCGCTCCGCAGGCCCCCAGCCTCCACGGCTTGGCAGCACAGCCGCTGGATGGAAAGAATTATGGACCGTGGGCCGGGCTCATGCACCACCAGGGGACAGGCTCAGCACTCCCCTCTGAGGACCCCAGGGCCCTGTCGCTGCCCCCACTCCCCAAAGGGCTGAAGCCCCTGGGTTCCCACGATGTGGGCTGTGAGAGCCTACTGGACCCTTCCCAGACACCACCTCTCCGTTCCTACGAAGGGAAGCAGCAACCCCCTGAGGCTACCTCGGCCCCAGCAAAGGCCCTGGTGGACCGTCCGTGCTCACCCGCCCCAGGCTGGGTCCCTGCTGCGAAACCCCAGGGCCCCGCTTCAGCTCAGAGCTCCCAGCCCCACAGCAGCCTCACCTGCAACCTGCCTCCAGGATTCCCCTTCCCCGGCCCCTCTGGTTTTCCCCCTCGCACCCCCCCACGCCATGGCCATCCAGGTTCATGCCTGTCCTCACCCCAAGAGGAGGGGGGCCCACAGCGGCTCTAAGGGCCACAGTGCCCCCGAGCCTCGTGCGGCCTTGCGGGGCGCGTGGGCCTGGTGCTACGGCACACTTACACTCACACGGGGGCATACATGGTGCACGGACATTTGTGTGTGCGGCCACACATGCACGGCTCACTCACACATGTGCACACGTGCACACGCATGTGCACACACTCATGCTCACATGCACACATGTGCATAAGTAACCTGCACACAAGATCCTGAACACTCAACTGCACTCACACCTGTGTGCATGCACATGCGCTCACAGATGTGCACGATGTTGCACGCCCCCACACACTCAGAGGCACACTCGTAATGCACACGCATGCACACACAAACACACTCACGCATGTGTGCGCACACACAGCGGTCCTCCAGCCCTTGTAGGGCAGATCGCCCTGTGTTGTCGCCCAGCTGCCCTGGGGGTCACCCCTCCCCACGGACACCTGAACCTCCCTGTGACTCCTGAGCTCCCCCTTAGGGGGACGCAGGTGAGAACTTCCTTCTGGGGGGCATGCTCCCTCTCCCAGCGGTGAGTCCCTCCTGCAGTGACTCGTCCCAGGGGGTCCTCCATCTCCACCCTCCCCTGCCAGCTTCTGCGGACCTCTTTAGTGCTCCCATGCAGCAGCTACGAGGGGCAGCCCCTGGAGGGCCCGCTTTGACCACCCCGCGCCCCACCGTCGTGCCCTGTCTCTGCAACACCCAGGTGCTGGGGATGCAGCGACGTGGGGAGGGGCAGCGTTCACTCCACCTCCCAGAACACCACCCACGGATGCCTGGCCCATGGAGGGTGGTCTGCAAAATGCTCCTGAGGCTTTCATGCCCACGGGACTGGTAGGGAGATGCTGGGGGTGCCCGGGGAAGGTCCTGGCCCCAGCTCCTGGAAGGGCCGCCCATTCTGTGCTGCACCAGAGGGCAGCCTGGCGCAGGGCGGACAGGGAGAGGCTCTGGCCAGCCTGGACCTGGGTCTTGGTAGCTTTGAGCCAGGAGACAGTGTCCAAGGATTTGGGGGGCTGCTTCTAAGGCTCACAGCTCAAATCCAACATATGAGATGAGAATTCTGTGGGCTCGGCTACGGAGACGTAACCCCCCTCCCCACTTTGGATAGGTGGGGAAGGGGTGCTGGGATCCTGGGTGGTTCACAGACTCTTGGCTCTTTGGGACCCCCGATGTGCCACCCAGCTTTGTCAGAAGGTGAATGTATTTGTTCTCAAGAAATAAAGCCGGGGTGGGGGTCCCTGAGGGGAAGGAGAGGGAGGCCAGACTCTGGCTGGGAAAGGGAGCAGCCAGATTCCAGGGAGCCCCTTGAGAGCTTGGAGAAGGGCTGGAGGCTGAGGACTCTCGGGCGGGGGCCAACGGGTGGCCTGTGGGGTCTGGTGGTCCCGTCCTGTGATCTTGCAGGCAAGCCTTCCATGCGAGGGCAGCAGGACAAGTGACCCCCAGCCCCGCCCCCAGGCAGGGACTCCTCTGGCTCCAGGACCACAGGGGGCCCCGGGCTTCCTGACCCTGGAATTCCGCCCCCGGGCAGGGCGGGACAGCGGCTCCCAGGGAGTGCAAACCGTGTGGACAAAGGCCTGGAGGCTGGATTCCAGGTGTGCCCAGCGACTGGGGACAGGTGGGTGTGGCAGGAAGGAGGTGTGGGCGTTCCCACCCTGGCCTGAAAGTGAGACTCAGACTTGAGCAATTCTTTCCAGATAATGGGTGTGTGGAAAGCTGAATCTTCATTCCCAAGGGCTCCGTTTGGGCTACTGGCCCATCGGGAAGATTCAAGTGATTCACGTGTGCCCCTCACCCCGCTTCTCCTGGTGGCCAGGGTCGGTCTCAGACCAGCTGGGGGCTCAGGGCTTACTCCTGATCCCTTGAGGCTCCCAGGGCTGCGTGGCCTCCAGGCAGGGGTTGGTGGGAGGACCCTGAACAGTGTGGCCCAGGGAACCTGCTCCAGGAACAGCATCCAAAAGGTCAGAGGTGGAGGGGCACTGAAGATGCTGGGAGTGGCCTGGGGGCAGCAGAGGGCAGAGTAGGGAACAGGGGCCCCTGAACCCTGCTGGCCTATGTGCTGCAAGACAGAAAAACCCCCGCAAATACCATGGTTCCTGGTGACTAGGACCCAGCGACCCTGTCCCCATCCCAACCCCCCAACCTCAGGGTGAGCAGGGTCAGGGACCACAAATGGTCTGTTCACGCTAAGAGGGGTTTTAGCCTCAGCAGGTGTTAGAGTCGAATTGTGTCCCCCACACCCCAGATTCATTGTTAAAGTCTGAGCACTCAGGACCCCAACATGGGACCTTATTTGGGAATGGTGTGGTTGCAGATGTAACTGGTTAAGAAGAGGTCGTATGGGAGTTCTCATAACAAGGGGGACAGACGGACATACAGAGGGAGAACACCTGTAGAGTCTGCAGTGACACGGCCATCAGCAGAGGCCAGAGACAGACCCTCTGGTGGTCTTCGGGGAGCGCAGCTCTGCCCTCGCCTTAATACTACCCGTGTCTGGAACTGTGAGAGAACTTTCTGTTGCTTAAGCCACTTGGCTCCTGCAGGCCCAGGACACTAATGAGATTGGTGGGGTGGGGACAGAAAGGGACCCACCTCCTCTGAGAGCTGCAGCAAGATGGAGCACTCCTTCCTGCCTGAGCACTGCCTGGTGGCTGCCCCAACCACCCCAAACATCCCACAGCCCTCTCTCCACAACCAAGGACTTCCCTGGGGCATCATTCCCTCAGGCCTATGAAGTGTCCAGTGCTGCCATGAATGGTGCCTCCATGGATGGATGGATGGATGGTTGGATGAGTGGATGGTTTGATGGC
>ML110040.1:24671-64478 GCA_003697995.1 Taxidea taxus jeffersonii | reverse complement strand
CCCCATGCTTTGTGAGACCATCGACTTCACTCCTTCTGTGCCGGCACCCCTGGACCAGGTCAGCATTCTCAGCCTGTAGAAGACATGTGCTCGAAACAAAAGCAGTGAGTAAACTGCATTTATGGAGTCTCTGAGGTTAGAGATGCTCTGTGAAGTGTAAGGGGGTAATTAGAGATCTGTTCTGGATCGTCAGCAAGTAGGGACCAGTAGCCTTGAGGACGCCCTGGAGACCTACGAAGAGACTGAATTATCCCCAGTGTGGTGTGTGTGTTAGAGAGTGATCGAGGGAATGAGAATTTACTTTTCAGTGTTCAATGTAAGAACGCACGGGTTTTCCTGCCATTCTGAGGGCTGGGGAAAGTGCACGTTCCTGAAGGCTCTGCTGTGCGTGTGGTGGCCCTTGTGATTTGGGCAAGCCTGTGCAAGTGCACACAGTAAACTGGCTCTTTTTCGTGAAGCTGCTTCTCTACGTTCTCCCTTGGAGCTCTTCAGCTCATACCCAGGTGAGAAACAATAAAGCACGCTTTATAGGCTAAAGGAACACAAGAAAAAGACTTCTATTTCCATTACTTGTCTCTTATTTTTGTGTTTTTTTTTTCTTATTTTTTCCAATTCGAGAAGCCTCAAGGTCCACATTCATAAACCAGAGCCAAACCATGGCCACGTTCAGTGTGCTACTTGTCTCTGACCACGTCGTTCACTCTGGTTATGGAAAATAAGGGTATTGTAGATTTATTTTGACTATTAATGAGGTGTTGCTTTTATGACCCCTAGAAAGTAACTTACTTTTTGTTCATTGTAACTTCCTTACCATGTTCATAGTTAGAATTTAAACAATTCCTGTACACAACCTACAAGAAAATTTCTTGGCTGTGAACCCTTCTGATAAGCTCTTTAAAAAATATTTACGTTGTAGTGAGAGGGACTAGCTGGCACTCTGAACACAGTCTTTTCTTAAGGATTATGTCCCTTTACATGAACAAATGGAGTTTGTTCAACAATTGCTGGTGTGAGTAGGATTGCTTGGCCTTTTAGGAACTTCTGGCATTGCTATGGAGCCATGCAGACTGAATTCTTCCATTAAATGTTTGGTCATGAAGATGGTGGCAGTGATAACTGGCCTGGAAAAAGCCATTTTAAAATGTGATTAATAAGGCTCCACCTTTGACTTGAATGACCCAGAGTGAATTTCCTGCTCTCGCACGACTTCAGAACACTGTTCTAGCACCATCATCTGGACAACACACAGTCTTTCCAAAAACACAACTGTAAGCAAATCAAGGATTGTGTTCATCTTCTTTAAAAACAGTTTTAAAACGTGTCATCTCATTTATCATTATTTCAGAATATCTGGCAATTGATTTAGCCACAGTATGATGTTGAGTATGAAAAGCCAAGAAAAGTGAGATCAAAATTCTTAAATTGCTGTAATTTCCCCTCCAATTTTAGTACTGTGAAGGCCAACTCAAATCATAAATGGTGCACTGCAAAATGTCATCCTGCAGTGGCTGACATGGCTTTGGCTCGTTGGGTGGGATCCATGGTGAAGAAGCCACATCTCAAAGTAAAGCTCTATTTTTGCTGGAGGGAGGCAGAGGCAGGAGGGCAGAAAGGGGGTTAGCAATCATTGTGTCCTATAGGAGGTGTGCCAACATATCCCTGTGTTAATCTGGAGCTAAATACTTCTTTAATTAAACTTTTTATTTTGAGATAATTGTAGATTCACTTGCACTTACAAAGAATAATACAGAGAGATCCCACGTTCCCTTTACCTAGTTTCCTCCAGAGATAACATGTAGCACAACCACAGTACAATATCACAGGTGGGATATTGATACTGATAAGGTCAAGACATAGAACACTGATACCCCCACAAAGACCTTCATTTTACCCTTTTATGGCCATACCCACTTCTCCTCAACCCTGACAATCACACCAGATCTATATTTGGTCATTATTTTTATTATGTTCAATTAACCAACATACAGTACATCATTAGTTTTTGATGTAGTGTTCAACAACTCATCAGTTGCGTGTAACACCCGGTGCTCATCACATGTGCCCTCCTCAAAACCCATCACCAGCTACCCCAACCCCCTACCCCTCTCCCTTCTGTAACCCTCAGTTTGTTTCCCAGAGTCCAGAGTCTCTCATGGTTTGTCCCCCTTCCTAGCCATCATGGAAATATGTGTGGTCATTTTTAAGAATATTATCTAAGTGGAATTATAAATAATGTGATCTTCTGACATTGGCTTTTTTTTTTTTGGTCAACATATTCTCTGGAGATACAACCAGGTTGTTGTGTGTACCCATAGTTCACTCCTCTTCAGTGCTGAGTCGTACACCATCACGTGGACGGACTGTGCTTTGTTTAACCATTTACCCATTCATGGACCTTTGGGTTGTTCCCAATTGAGGACCATTTCTAGAAAAGCTGCTATGAACATTCATGCTTAGTTTTTCCTGTGTAAACATACATCTTTATTTCTCTGGGATGAATGCCCAGGAGTGAACTGGGTCTCTCTTCACTCCCAGGAGTGAAGCTGGGTCATACAGTAGTACTTGCATTTTTAGTTTTTTTTTAAGAAATGCCAAATTGTTTTCCAGAGTGGCCGTCCCATCACACCATTAGTGTAGGAGTAACCTGATATCTCTGTGTCCACACCAAAATTTAGTGTTTCCCTTAGTTGTTTTTTTTTTTTTAATGTTAGCTGTTCTGATGGGTTTGAATCAACATTTAGTTGTGATTTCATTTTGCATTTCTCTCATGGCTAATGATACATTACATCTTTTCATGTGCTTATTGTCCATTTGTACATCCTCTCTGAGGAAACGTCTCTATATTACTTTTGTCCACTTCCAATTTGGCTGGTTTGTTCTTTCACAGAGTAAAAGTCTTTAATTTTGATAAGATCCAATTTATTAATTTTTCTTTTCATGGATTGTACATTGAGTGTCAGGTTTAAGAACTCTTTGACTTGCTGTAGATTCCAAAGATTTCCCATGTTTTTATTCTAAAAGTTTTATAGTTTTACATTTTAACTGAAGTGTGTGATCTGTTTTGAGCTAATTTTTTTTTATACCTTAGGTCAAAGAGGTTTTGTTTTTCATTATTGTTTTTTGCTTATACAAGTCCAGTTGCTCAAGCACCGTTTCCTGAAAAGACTGTCTTTCCTCTAGTGAATTGTCTTGCATGTTTGCCAAAAATCAGTTGGGTTCCATGGACCTTTGGATCTATCTTTCTGACAATATCGTGTGATTTTGATTACTGTAATTATGTAATAAGTCTTGAAATTGGGTAACTCATCCTACTTTCTCTTTAGCAAAATTGTTTTACCTCTTCTAGATCTTTTTGGCTTTCATAGAAATTTTAAAAATCTTGTCTAAGTCTACAAAAAAAAATCTTGCTAGGATTTTGGTAGGAGTTCTGTTAATTCTGTATGCCATTTGGGGAGAAATGCCATCTTCATTAGACTGTGTCTCCCAATCCAATGACATTGTATGTATCATTTATGTAGATGTTCTTCATTCATGTAGAACTTTTTAAAAAAAATTTCTAGGGGTGCCTGGGTGGCTCAGTGGGTTAAAGCCTCTGCCTTTGGCTCAGGTCATGATCCCAGGGTCCTGGGATCGAGCCCTGCATCGGGCTCTCTGCTCAGCGGGGAGCCTGCTTCCTCCTCTCTCTCTGCCTGCCTCTCTGCCTACTTGTGATCTCTGTCTGTCAGATAAATAAATAAAATCTTAAAAAAAAATTTCTATAGTGTTTTGTGGTTTTCAGTATAAAAGCCCTTTGTGTGCTTTTATTAGATACACACAAAAGTACTTCATTTCCTGGGAAACTGTAAATGTTATGTATTTTTAATTTTGGTTCTCCTGGGTTTATTGTTGGTATGTAGAAATCCATTTGATTTTTGTGTATTGACCTGCTAAACTGTGACTTCAGTGGGCTCACTTTTTTAGGTCTTGGAGGTTTTTTTGGAGATTTCTGTTAAACTTTGTTATGTAGACAATGGTGTCATCCACCATCTTCCTTTTTGATCTGTATGTCTCTTATTTTCTTTTATTCCTTTCTGATCTGCATGGCATTTCTTTCTTTCTCATCCATATGCCTTTTATTTCCTTTTTGTGCACTGGCTAGAACTCCCAGAATTATGTTAAATAAAGTAATGAGGGCTATATCCTCACTGTGTCCCTGATCCTAGGAGGCAAAGCATTCAATTTTGCAACTTTAAGTATAATGTTACCTGCAGCATTTTTGTATTTGCTTTTTATCAAATAGAGAAAGTTTCCCTTTATTCCTAGTATTCTAAGAGGTTTTTTTTTTTTACCATTAATGGTTGTTGAATTTTGTCAAATGCTTTTGCTGCATTGATTGATATGAGCATGTGATTTTCTTCTTTAACCTATTAATACGGTTGATTACATTGTTTGATTTTTAAATATTTAACTCACCTTGCATCCCTGGACTAAACTCCACTTAAAAATGCTGTATAATTTTTCAATGTATTGCTAAATATATCTGTTTGTTAATATTTCATTAAGGTTTTCAGCATCCATATGCAGGGTATTGGTTTGTGGTTTTCTTTCATTCTTTTTGTTTGTTTGTTTGTTTTTTGTTTTTTGTTTTTTTTTAAGGAGGGTGAGTGATACAGTATGTCTGCAGTTAGTTTTGCTATCAGAGTAATAATAGCTTCATGCAGTGAATTGGGAAGTACTCCTTCCTCTTCTTTTTTCCAGGAGAGATTGCATAGAACAGTTGTTAGTTCTTTTTTCAAACATTTGGGAGAATACTTCAGTGAAATCATCTGTGTCTAGAAATTTCTTTTAAGGGAATTTCAAAGTGATGAATTCCATTTTCTTGTTATTTATAGAGCTACTCAAATTATCTATTTCCTGTTGGGTGAATGTATTAGTCTGTGTTTTTAAGGAATTATTACACTGCATGTATACCGTCAAATTTATGCCTATGGAGTTGTTCATAGTATTCCCTGATTATCTTTTTGATATCTGTAGGGTCTGTAGTGATATTCCCTGTTTCATTTCTGATATTGGGGTAAATATCTCCCCCCACACCATTCTTCTTGCTGGAGGACTGTTGATTTTATTGACCCTTTTTTTTTTTTAAGATTTTATTTATTTATTTGTCAGAGAGAGGGAGAGAGAGCGAGCGAGCACAGGCAGAGTGGCAGGCAGAGACAGGGAGAAGCAGCTCCCTGCCCAGCAAGGAGCCCGACACGGGACTCCATCCCAGGGCGCTGGGATCACAACCCGAGCCGAAGGCAACTGCTTAACCAACTGAGCCACCCAGGCATCCCTTTATTGACCCTTTTAAAGAATCAACTCTGTTTCATTGGTTTTCTCTCTTGTTCTTCCATTTTTACATTTTACTGCTCTTATATTTGTTATTCCTTCCTTCTGCTGACTTTGAGTTTATTTTTAATTTTTTCTAGATACTTGACATGAGAATTTGCATTATTGAGACTCTTCTTATTTCTAGTGGATGTGTAGAATGCTATAAATTTCCTTCGCAGTAGTGCTTTAGTTGTATCGGATGTCTTGTATTTTCATGTTCATTGATTTTTTTTTTATTTTCCTTGAGTCTTTTTCTTTGACCCATGGATTGTTAAGCAGTATGTTCTTTAGTTTCTGAATGTTTGGAAATTTTCCTTTTATTTTTCTTGTATTGATTTGTAGTTTAATCCCACTGCAGACAGAGAACACCTTCTATATGATTTCAGTTAGTTTAAATATGTTGAGGTTTGTTATATTATGCAGGATGTGGTTGATCTGGGTTTATATGTCATGAGAAATTGAAAAGACTGGATTTTGCTGCCATTAGGTGGAATGTGCTGTATCTGTCAGTAAGATCTTGGTAGGTGATGTTGAGTTATTTTACATGCTCAGTGACATTCTATCTAGTTGTTCTATCAGTTGTTGAGAGAGGGGCACTGAAGTATCCACAGACAACTGTGAATATGTCTGTCTCTCTTTGTAGTCTGATACTTTTTGCTTCATATATTTTGTAGCTCTGTTTTTTAGTGCATACACATTTAGGATTTTATGTCTTCATGGTAGATTTACCTTTAATCGTTACACAATGTTCGTCTTTGTCGCTAGTAAATCTTTCTGCCTCCGGTGTTTATTCTATCTTATATTAATGTAGCCACTTCTGTTTTTCTTCAATTAGTGCTTGCAGGACATATCATTTCCCATGCTTTTACTAGCAGTCTATGTCATTTTATTTAAACTGAGGTGTGTTTGTGTATGTGTGTGTGTTTTTAGATAGCATGATTGTTGGGTCCTGTTTTTAATACCCTATGTCAGTCTCTGTTTCCCCTTACCTTTTGATCCTTTCCTGCTTTTGTTCTCCCCTTTCACTTATTCTGCCTCAGACACACAAACCTCATAGCTCTTCCTTGAACTTAACAGGTGTGAGTCCCCTCAGAGCTTTTGCTTTCTCTGGTCCCTCCACCAGGAAAGGTGTTCCCCTGGCCTCATCTGCTCCTTCATCCTCCTCAGGTTTACTCAAATGTCAGTGTCTTTTTTCTAGGGTGTTTAAGTGATGTTCAAGTCTGCTGAGCTGGGAAAAGTGGTGTGGAGATGCTAGTGTTTCTCATCCACAGCTCTACTGACGTCCTGTTTGAGGTATTCCTTGTCATGGGGCTTCCTGTGTCTTATATGATGTTCAGCATCATCCTTGGCCTGTACCTACTACATGCCCAAGCATAGATACCCGCCACCATTTGGCCATTTGTGACAACCAAATGGTCTCCTGACAAACGTCCCTTGGAGGGCAAACCTGCCCCAGGGTGGGCACCACTGGAACAGATTTTAAGGTGTTACCACTGGAACAGATTTTAAGGTGTTGAGAGAGCTTGAACAAAAATTATGAGAAATGAGACAGGAAGAAAGAAAGCTCATATGTGAGACAGAAAATGAGCATGGCAGTAAATGAGCTGAGTCAGGGCTTCCTTGTATCATGACAGAAACATTGGAGGGCCCTGCCGACCTGAGACAGTGAGTCTGTAGTGTACCAATGCATCAGGATTTGCACCTGCATTATTTTATCCGGAGGCGCACAGCAACATGGTTAAAAAATCACCAGTGCAGCGAATGAACTGATCCAAGCTCGGGACTTCTGCCCGCCAAATGCCAGTGAAATGAAAGGGTAAGGGAATAGGGGCATTAAAACTCCACAGGATCTTGCTGGATGTTAGTCATGAGGAGAGGCAGAGAGAGGTATATCTCATATATCAGGCCCCACACTTTGCTGTACTTCAGAATTGCACAGGAGCCTTGGAATGCACGAATGCTCAGGTCACACCCCATACCAGCGAAATTCAGATTTCTGGGGTTGGCACCAGGCTTCAGTGGTTTGGCAGATGTCTAGTGCAGAAGAGTTTGGAGACCTCTGGCCCTTTGCATGAATCTCTATACCAGTGGTCCTCAGAGCACAGTCCTCCAATCGATAGCCTCAGCACCCCCTGGGGACCTGGGTAGACCCTCTGGCCTCCCCTGACACAGGCTGAATCAGAAAGTGAGGATAAGGCTCAGCAGCTTTATTTTAGCAAGACCTTTGGGTTAACGTGCACTCCATTTTGAGAATCACTGTTCTTTAAAAAAAGGGGGGAGACTTTGGGGGATGTGTTGAAGAAATTGTTTAGAAGCAGTCCAGCCTCTTTTTGTCCTGGTGGCCTGTGGAACGAACATGGGAAAGCACATGCCCTTTGGACGCTGATGATGAGATCCATGTGAGCCTGAAGCCTTCTGTACAGAACAGCCAGAGAGACAGGGGATGGGCTGGGCTGTCCCTTTGGTGCCACACACACAGGAGGCCATTCTTCAGTGTGTACGTCAGACATACAGTTTTTGTTTTCTCTTCCTGTCCCAAAGACAGCTGTATTGTCCTTCGTAGGGACAGGGAACATTAAGTAGGAAATGTTTCGCATTTTATCTGTATCACCTCACAGAGTCCCCGTTCATTGTTCAGACTTTGTTGACAAATCCCACAGGACTGTCAGCTGGCCCAGGTGAGGAGGGCACAACACTGAGCCTCAGTCCTCAGGCTTTGGGGCGCTCATGTGTGTGTTGCCTGCTGCCTTGTTTGGGGTGTTCTGGTCCTGTATCTCTTTCTGGTCCACATTTGTGCTGGTGTGTGTGTGTTGAGGGGCAGCGATGGTTTTCTTAGAGAATCCTGGGGTTCTCTAATTTGCATGAGATACAATATAGCCCAACTGTTTTTCCTGCCTTTAATTATTTCCTTATTTGCCTGGGTTGGAACCCTTCTCCCGAGTTTCAACAGCATCCTTCCTCCCTTTCCTGTGGGGGGGAATTCCTCACATAGCCTTTTCATCGGCAATCACCTAAGGCTGCCAAGAAATGACTTTCAGTAGACAGCAGCAGAATCTGTGAGTACAAATAAATACAGGGGCTTATCAAACAGCATTCAGAACACAAACCAGTTTCCGCCTGAGAAGAAAAATATCAATTAATGAAGAATCTGAGTTTAAAATTCAGTTGATGAGAGAAATATTTACTTGTGCAGATGTATGGCCAGCGAGAGAAATAACATTATATAAACTGGGTTAATGAAACCAAAAAAAAGGGGTAGAGGGAGAATGGTTCACTTCTCCAAACATAAAAATGAAAAAGTAGGAAAAGAAAAATGTATTCTTCTCTGCCCATTGTGTTTGGATTCTGGGCATCACGCAGCCTTTCCATTAGAGGTGAATCTCCAGAGATAGTAAGATTTTGCACTGACTGATTTGACACCTACGTGTACATTGTGAGCATGTCGATTGCTAACACACTGCAGAGTGGCATCTCTGAACAGAATATTTACCCAGATCTCTGTGCCACCCACAACACAAGTAGGAACCCAGAAAGATTTAAAAAGCTTCTCTGAAACAACCACATAAGGTATTTCAATCTATCTTTTCTAGAGCAATGCAGTTCTTAGCCTTTCTGGGTTGGTCTGAAAGAGTTGCAGACCTTTTAAGGGATAGTTTGTTATATATTTAGCATTTGGCACCTATGGAAACCATGGTGCTTACTATGGGAACTGGGAAATGTTCTAATTGTTATATAAATCTGATTCATTTTATCCTCTCATAGATCCTATGAGGGTGGGTGTTTTTTTAAAAGGGAGAGAGAGTGGGGGGGAGGGGCAGAGGCGAAGAGAGAATCTGAAGCAGGCTCCCTGCTGAGCACAGAACCTAACACAGGGCTCTGTCTCAGGACCCTGAGATCATGACCTGAGCTGAAATCAAGAGTTGGACCCTTAACTGACTGAGCCACCCAGGCACCCAAGTACTTATATGATTTTTTTTTTTAAAGATTTTATTTATTTATTTGTTATAGAGAGAGAGCGAGCACAGGCAGACAGAGAGGCAGGCAGAGGCAGAGGGAGAAGCAGGCTCCCTGCCGAGCAAGGAGGCCGATGTGGGACTCGATCCCAGGACGCTGGGATCATGACCTGAGCCGAAGGCAGCTGCTTAACCAACTGAGCCACCCAGGCGTCCCTACTTATATGATTTTTAAACTCATTTTACATGTGAGGAAAGTGAGTTACAGAGACGAAATAGCCAAGGCCACCCAACTAGAGAGTGAAAGAGCTGGGGTTTGAACTCAGGAAACATGGCTTCAGAGTTTATGTGCTTGATCACACTGTTGTGCTGTTCTTTCTATTAATAAACGAAACAGTCTATGGCTCTATTAGCACATTTCAGTCACTATCTTCAAATACATACACCTGTGAGGGGCGCCTGGGTGGCTCAGTGGTTAAAGCCTCTGCCTTCTGCTCAGGTCATGATCTCAAGGTTCTGGGATCAAGCCCTGCATCGGGCTCTCTGCTCAGCAGGGAGCCTGCATCCTCCTCTCTCTCTGCCTGCCTCTCTGCCTACCTGTGATCTCTGTCTGTCAAGTAAATAAATAAAATCTTTTAAAAAATGAAAAAAAATACATACACCTGTGAACAGTGGTTGACCATGTGCAGCTCTGAGAGATGGAGGGGCGGCATCCCAAAGGGACTGAAGGAAGAGACATACATGGTGAAAACTGTGCTATTTTGCGTAGCTTCATAGACCTCATGTCCTTGCCTTTCCCAACACTGGCTCGAGCCTACGCCCCCAAAGCCTGGAGACACTATTATTAGAATTTCTTAAACAGAATGCAGCACTCACATACTTTAGCCTTTGGTACAGTTTTAATGAGCTTGACCACCAGGTTTTTAATTCCACAGCAGTGGTTAATAACCTTGGATTTTGACCTCAAAACACCTCGGTTCCATCCCAGCCACAGCTGGCTGTTGACCTCTGTCATCTTACTCGGGTTAATTAACTTACCAAAATCTGATTTCTCATTATAAAAGGTCCATGGAGAACTTACTGCATGTATTAAGAGGATGAAATGAGATATAACGTGTGCTGAGCACCCTGGTCTGTTGGACATGCTGAGGCCCCCCATCGTGGTGGCTGCTGGGGGTCCTGCAGGTGGTGGCAACAGTGGCAGCAATGAAAACGCTAGATGACCATTAATAGCCAAGGAGCCTCACAGTCAAATGTCAAGGTCAATGATTACATTGGCTTGGAGCTTAGGCATAGTCTTCAGAAACTCACAAAGCTTTGGAAATATTAGTAAAGGCTTTTTAATGGTGCCATTTTACAAACTGGCAAACAGGTCTTTGGAGGAGGTACTAGGATCAGTTTTTGACAAGTCATGTGGAAAATAAAAGTTTCTCTCTGTGCCGTCAAACACAGGGAAGACACATATTGTTCTCATGCCCCGTAATTGCCAGAGTGACAGCTCCAATCACTGTTCACTCTCTTCACATTATCCCCTCAGGTGCCGTGTCATCCCAGTTCTTCCATTGTCTTCTGGCATGACTTTGTGAAATGCCGATCAAGGCCACATAGAAAAGGCAGAGAGGACCATATCAGGTCAGTCTGTAGGCTGGAAATGAAATGACCAGCACCATTTACTACCAATCAAAAATGTATTTGCACAGAAGATAGACTGGCAGGAATTATTCAAATACAAAACCTCAGTTGAGTTAAGAATGGAATCATTGCTGATCAGACACATCAGTCACTTTTGCAATGATAGAATTCCTTTAAAAATTCCCTTGTCTTCATGATTATGTAAAAGACATGCTTTTTAGAAAGCAATCTTTATTAATGAGCCATAAATACAGTCTTCTCACTGCCTGCTGCAGAATTTGGTAAAGAGATTCTGGTGAAAAAAAGATTCAGAAGCATGAATGGGCTCTTTAAAACCCTCATTATAGATGTTTTGTGGTTAAATCTTTATTATCTCAGCGTTTATGAGAGGGTCCCTGCATCAGCACCCACAAAGTCTGCCCCCATGGCTTCCTTCCTTTTGCAATCATCGACACGATTGTTTAAAAAGAAAGCTGCCGACATGAGCTGATCGTGGAAAATCCAACAGTCCCATCCATTAGTGTGATTGGATTTTATTTTAAAGATTGTTTAATAGGCAGGGAAAGGAGACAATTTTGCAGTAAAGGCCAGGCACATAGCAGAGTGGAAAGGATGATTATCAGTTCTAAGAAGCAGTTGGGTAGACTTTGGCTGGAAATAATGAACGTTTTCTCCCTGGAGCAGGTGGGAAAGTGCATTCCTCAGGTTTGTTCCCAGATTCTTTATTTGTTCCACGGAAGACATAAAGTGTAATCCTTATGCACAAACTTGAGAATTCTTCTCTCCTTATTCCCTGCTGTACACACTTGCCTTGAACCTCGTACTAGGACTCACCTCCTACTAGGCCAGGTGGTGGCCTTGAACATCACAGGATGGGAGATTCTATTGGAATGACAACTGGGCTGGGCCAGATGATCTGGGTTCTAGCCATGTCCTCTGTTTACTTTCTGTCTGATGTAGGCAGTCTGGGAAGTATGAAGGCCATCTCAAATGCACATGTGTTATTATGGCAAACAGAGAGAGTATGGACAGAAGAGGTCATGGAGCTGGTTCTAAAAAAGCTTCATGATGAGAAAGAATTTGAGCTGAATCTGAGAAGTGGGTGTAACTTAGAGTCCCTAATTTGAAATTTGTCTTCAATGAGAATACTTCGGAATGAAAATCTCACAATATGGGAAGAACGTGGAGGAAGAGATGATCAGCAAGTATTGCCCTGTGTCAGATATTCTGCTCTCCGTCTCGGTTATTTTTCCCTGTGTGCATTATCATTAGCTACTGAAGAAAACCCATTATTTACAGCCATTTTTATGGGCAAACTTGAACAAAATCAACTTGCCTTCAAATTCAGGCTGTATTTCCCAAATATGGCTTATTGAAGGCCATCAAGAAGGCATTCCTAAAGGCTGGGCTCTGAATGTTCCTTCTAGGAAGACCAATAGTTCTTATTCATTTAGCTTTGGGTCTATCTTTTCAGCAAGGCATAGGAGTAATGAAGTCTTGGATGGTCCCATGCCCATCTTTCTGCATCTCAACCCCACCCAGGGCCATTCAGAAATCAATTTCTTTGGAAATACATAGGCTGAGGAACAGGTAGAAATGTGACATGTAGAGTGAGATAAATGATTTAAGATTAAGCCTTCAGATAGCAAGAGGCTGTTGAAGGTCCTGTATTTGATTCACTCTATGGTAAAGTTCAAAGTAGGAACTCGGGACACGTGGCTCCCAGCACTTGTGGCTGCCTTGTCTGTCTCCGTGCCTATGCACCTGTGGGCTGATTTATTTGTTTTTGGATGCATGGAGGTGTTTTCCAATAAACCGTAGTGGTCACCGTGTTTTATTTTTCTACTCCATTTTCTCCCGCTGCACATGTTTGTAACACTGAGTTGGCCCTGAAGTCACTTGAACTTGGAAGCTTCAATTAAAGAGTCTGCAAACCCCAGATGGTTTCACCAACAAGTTTCACAGACATTTAAGGAAGGAAGAAGTAATAGCAATGTACACAAATTCTCCTGTGAAATCAAGAAAGAATAAATACTAAGCAGTTCATTTTATGAATTGCCATAACTTCATAAGGGAGAATACAAGAAAGAGGAGCTACAGGCCAATCTCACCCATGAATACAGATGCAAAAATGGAAATCAAAATATTAGCAAGTTGAATTCAGCAGTGTGTAAGTACATAGAATCATGGTCAGGTTGGATTTATTCTAGAAAGGCAAAGTTGTAATAGTCAAAAACCTATCAATGTGGTGAGTCACATAAATAAAAAAAAAGGAAAAGTATATTATCATCTTAATGGGCACCAAAAAGCAAGCATCTAATTAAATGTAACATCTCTTTAATGTAAAGCCTTTTAATGAATTAGTAGTAGGAGGGTTACTCATTAACCTGGTAGAAATGCTATCTACAAAAAGCCACAGCAGACATCATACTTAATGGTGAAGCACTGATGCATTATGGCCATTATGCCCATGCTGTCTCTTACTGCTAGGTGCAGTGGCATAGAGAGAACCCATCAAAATGATGAGTGAATCAAAAGATAGAAAAGAATGCACACTTCAAGCACACAAAGTTTGAAAATAGGTAAGGCAAAAATGTTTAAATATTTGAATGGTAATTGACAAAGAAAGCCTAGAAACCAAGTCAGAGGAGCGAGGAAAAAGGAGGTGTCCTAGCAGGTAAGGACTATGGGGACTGAAGGGGGGGCAGTTCTCGGCTCTTGCCAATTCTTCCCTTCGGGACCTGGCTGGCGGTTGTGTGAGTATCCAGGGGCGGAGTAATTCATTAATCTGCACATTCCTATTTTATTCAATTTCTTTATAATACTGGGTTACCCAGTCCTGTTAAAAGCAGAAAAATGTCTGTGAAGGACCTGGATAATATACTGGCAATTGTTCGCTCCAAAGAGAAAACCACTGGGTTTGCAGAAATCATGGGTAATGGAAAGCAGAACTTCTCCATCTTGGTACAACTGACATTTGGGGATAAATACATGGCCAGTCCCTTGTGTGGAAGGCTGTGCTGTGTGTTACAAGATGCTGGGCACCGTCTCCGATGTCTGCCCACCACATGCCGCATCACCCACTCCCCCTGGTTGTGAAAACCAGTGGGGAACCACTGACTTGAAGGAATTAGCACGTAGAGGCATGCTCTGGTAACACATTTGTTAGAGTAGCCCTCGTTGAGTTCATTTTCTGGAGGTTTCTGTAACCTTACACGTTCATCATTCTGTTCCAGCTTTCCCTGGCAGTTTATTTTAAAACCCCCTGAGATTAATTTCTCTGTAACTTGTTTTTCAGATATGTAGACCCATGTGGCTTGAGGAGCAGTCCAATTTCTCTCATAATTATTGTATTATGTTGCAAGTTTTGCCCAAGTGGAGCTATTTTAGAATGGAATGTTGTGACAGTGCGAACCCACCAGTATCAGAGACTCTAATCTCAGTCTTTATGAAACGGACAGATTGGCAGGAAACCCCAGGGGTTCACCCACCACGAATTATGGTGAGGAATGCAGAAGCAGGGGACCTTCTCCTCCGTCGGTGGAAGCCTGCCCCCTCCCCCAGGCCCCCTTCTCACAGGTCCCACCAGTCCCCTACCCCCACACCTTCTCTTACTCCCATGTTAACAAAGACAGGTTTTGGCAGGCATAACTCAGCCAGTGATTTCAATTATACTTTCCAGTGAGCCACATCAAGAACTGAAAATATAGGGTAAAAACCACACTCTGCAGTGGCTTTTTCATTGTTTTATTTTAAGTCATTACCAGTAACTGGAATCTATACTTCACTGAACTTTTGAAAGCAAGCTCATTTACAGCACATTCAGTATGCATTTTTGGGAAAACGAGTAACCAATTTTGCTAACTCTTGTGTATTTTAATTGGCTGGCAATTTCCAAACTCATCTGTGGGACAAACAATGATAAGCCACCCCCAGCTTTTGAAAGAGACAAACAGAATATCAATTTGACAGAACATATTTCTTGTTCTTTGAGATGAAATCAAGACCAGTCTTCCTACCCTTGGGGGTAGATTCCGTCTCGAGTTTACACTGTCCGATGGGGTCTCTGTCCTCCGCTCCTCTCTACTTCTCCTTCCACAAGCACAGTCACCGGGGTCAGCATGAGGTTGCTTGACTGATGGTCCAGGCTGGGTGGTTCCAACAGCTGGGGCTTTCGTAGGCTTGAGGCATCTTAATGGCCGATCACCTGTCTGGTCACTTCCAGGCCAACCTGCTCATGGGGCTAGCTGCCATCTTTGGGATATGCAGTCATCCTGCTTCTCTCCTAAGTGGCAGATCCCGCTTCTCTAGCTGTTGAAACCCCACATTCTTCCCAGTCTTCCTTCTCTTCTGCATATAGGTCAGGACCCAATGAGACTTCTAAATCGTGCAGGGTCTCCCCTGGCATTCCCAGACCCCTTTCCCTGTTTCTCAGTTCACCACTTTTTCACCACCGTATTCCAAGAGAGTGATTTAGGCCATAGTAATACTGACACTCATAGAGCATACATGTTCTACACACTTCAATCTTTGCGACAACCCTGTGATGCACTGTTTTACAGATGAGGAAACTGAGGCACAAATGAGTTCAGTACATTGTCTAAGGACACATAACTGAGATGGGGTGGGGCCCAGTTTGAGCCCTGGATATCTAGCTGTAAGAACAGTTCCTAAGAACCAGCATGATGGTACAAGCCCCTCCCCCTCTAAACTCCTGGGGTTGTCTGTCTGCATTTGCATGCACCCCCTGATGTTACTGCTGTCTCTGTCCTTGTCTTTTAAGCCCTAATATTTTATGGACAGTGTCCCCTGAATCTTGGCATCCCTCCATTAGGGACTCACAACATGCTGAAAAATGTTTTTGCCACTTACCAAATCTTTTTTTAATTGCTTTGAAGTACTGGCATATTAAAAACTCAGTTTATGTCAAGATGCTCTCAAATCTGGGTAAGATTTGGCAAATGAATGTTTTGGGGCCATAATGAGTTCTTCTCTCCTCTTCCTGTGTTCTGGTCATTTGGGACACATCATTCTCTTTTCTCTTCTTCCTCCTCTACCTCCTCCTCTTTTTCTTTCCACTCTTCCCCCTTTACTCCTCTCCCACCCCCTGCTTTTTTTTCTTTCTTTTCTTTTCATCCTGGAGTACTTTCTCAATTGATTTCAAATGCTGACAACATCAACACCAGGACAGGAATGACGGGGTACAAGGTTTCCTACAGTACATCTCAGAGGTTCTTTATGTGGGAAAGAGGGAGGGCTGGGGGGATCCATAGGAAAACAGATGTAAGAAATGTAGCATTAAGGAAATACAAATAGATTCATATACAGAAGCCACTGACAAGCCCGGAGCGAGGGCTCAGCTGATGTGCGCTCCAGGTCTTTAGGAGGGGGACACTGCCTGCAGAACCCCATGCCTGCCTGACACCAAGCTCCAGCAGCCAGCGCTGAGAGTCACTCCATGAGGACTAAACATAGATTCAAACTAAAGGTTTCATTTCTGGAGCCACAGAGCCTGGGGTTTGAATTTTGCTTCTTTCATGAAATAACTGTAGGACGTTGGGCAAGTCCCCGACCTGTCTTAGAAATAATGACACTTGTTTCTTAGGATTTTTAAAACAGATGTGTGCCTGAATGACCCAGGCAATGATTTTTAAATTTTTATTTTTTTGCCTTTTACATTATTTGTTTTTACATGATTACTTTTATTAACTGTGCAAGTACCCAAAACAGGAGTGTGTGCCCATGAAAACAAGGGCTCAGAGGGAAACGTGGGTTCCTAAATCTTTCTTGACATGGCAATTCATCTGATGACTGAGCTGGGAGGGAGCTGCCCTATTATGGCTAGCTTAGGTCAACATGTCTGGGCTGGTCATGGTTGCTAAGAGCCAAGAACAATAGAGAACTCACCATCAAGGCCCCACAGCCCTCAGTTCTGGACAAGCCCACCCCCCGCCCCCCAGCCGGCTCCACAACCCAGAGATCGTGCTGTTGACTAGTCTTGACCTGGAGCCATTACAAAGAATCAGTAAAACTGCTTTGTGGGCCTGGCTGTGATTCAAGACTTTTCATGAGTTGCTTTTGAAGGTGTTTTCAAGGTAAGCACCATGTGAGAAGTAGCTGTCACTCCCCCAAAGACGGAAGAGACCATTGTGGTGTCTGCAGTCAGTTCTCTGTGAACTCACAAAGCTCATTTGCAGTAATGCTTCTCACTTTCAAGAGTCTTCTCATTTACTCATTTACTGCATTTTATTCTTGAGTAATCCGAGCGTGCAATCTTCACTAAACATATGAGATATCAAAATACTGGTGAGAGAGATGGGGAAAGCTTACACCATTTTCGACCATGGAAGGAGGAAAACAGACTCTGGTGATGAGGAACCACATCTCAGCATCCCGCCTATAGCAAGTTCCCATAGTGATGGAAAGTCTCCATAGACATTCGGTCATTTTATTTTAAGGCAGGTGAGACTCATCTGATTTGGGTAGAAAGTCATAGACTGTAATGCCCATTTTCAAGAGAATGTTGATTAATAAAAATACTTGTTTTTAGAGCTGTAAATCAGAGCTTTCCTCTGTGCATTAGACAAGTCCCATGTCTCGATGTTGTAAGAATACATCTTAGTCCATTCAAGCGGCTCTAACAAAATGCCACAGACCCTCATTGTTCATGGCTCTGGAGGCTGGAAGTCTGTGATCAGGGTGCCAGCATGGCCGAGCTCTGGGGAAGCCCCACTTCTCAGGTGCAGACTGCTGACTTCTTGCCATGTCCTCACATAGTGGAAGGGACAAACTATCTCTCTGGAGTCTCCATAAAAGGCAAGACCTCCATGATCTGATCATATTCCCTAAAGCCCCATAACCTTTGCAGTTAGAATTTCAACATAAGAATTTGGGAGACACACAAACATTCAGATCCTGGCATGGTGTGGCGCTAAACCAGAGCAAGCAGGAATGACTCAGCCTGGCCAGTTGTTCCCTAAGAAGAGCCACTGCAGAAACCCTGGCATTCCCAGCAGTGTAGACTTGCAGGGCCTAGCACAGAACCTTGAGAGGAGAGAAAGTCGTCCGTATCTTTGAGTCTAATGGCAACAGGCAGAAGACTGATACTGTGAGATCCTAACAGCAATGAAAAAAATCATAAAGGATAATTTACTCCATCATGAGTTCAAGTTACCCCCTAATCCACAGGTTAGCAAACTTTTTCTGTAAAGGGTCAGAGAGTAAGTATTTAAGTCTTTGAGGAACATTTCATTTCTCTTGCAACAACTCCACTCTACCATTATGGTGCAAAAGCAGCCAAACGCCAAAAAGGGAATGAAGGTGGCTGTGTCTCAATGGAAATTTAATTATGGGTACTGAAATCTGAACTGCATACAGTTTGCATGGGTCAAGAAATATCCTTACCACAACCAACACTGAAAAAATCAATTATAAGAAATATTATGAGCAACTATATGACAACAAATCAGGCAACTGGAAGAAATGGATGCATTCCTAGAGACATATAAACTACCAAAACTGAGACAGGAAGAAATAGAAAACCTGAACAGACACATAACCAGCAACAAAATTGATGCAGTAATAAAAAATCCTCCAATAAACAAGAGTCCAGGGCTGGATGGATTCTCAGGGGAATTCTACCAAACATTTAAAGAAAATTTAGTACCTATTCTCCTGAAGCTGTTTCAAAAAATAGAAATGAAAGGACAATCTCCAAATTCTTTTTATGAAGCCAGCATTACCTTGATCCCAAAACCAGAAAAAAGACCCCACCAAAAAGGAGAATTACAGACCAATATCCCTGATGAACATGGATGCAAGATACTAGCCAATAGGATCCAACAGTACATTGAAAGGATTATCCATCATAACCAGGTGGGATTTATCTTTGGGATGCAAGGGTGGTTCAATATTCACAAATCAATCAGTGTGATACACCACCTTAATAAAGGACAGGAACCATATGATCCTCTCAATTGATGCAGAAAAATCATTTGACAAAATACAACATCACTTCTTGATTAAAACTCTCTGTATTGTAGGGATAGAGGTAACATATCTCAATATCATAACAGTCATCTATGAAAAACCTACAGCAAATATCATTCACAATGGGGAAAAATTGAGAGCTTTCCCCCTAAGGTCAGGAATACAGTGGGGATGTCCACTCTCACCACTGTGGCAGGATATAAAATGAATACATAGAAATCAGTTGCATTTATATACACTAACAATGAGACAGAAGAAAGAGAAATTAAGGAATTGATCCCATTTACAACTAAATAAAAAACCAAAGGTATCTAGGAATAAACCTAACCAAAGAGGTAAAGGACCTGTAGTCTGAAAACTATAGAGTACTCATGAAAGAAATGGAGGAAGACATAAAGAAATGGAAAAACATTCCATATTCATGGATTGGAAGAATGAATATTGTGAAGATGTCTATGCTCCCCAAAGCAGTCTACACATTCCCTGTAATCCCTATCAAAATACCATCAAAGCATAAGAGACTCTTAATCATAGGAAACAAACTGAGGGTTGCAGGAGGGGAGGGGGTAAGGGGAGGGGGTAACTGGGGGATGGGCATGAAGGAGGGCAGGTGATGTGATGAGCAGTGGGTGTTATGTAAGAGTGATGAATCACTGACCTCTACCTCTGAATCTATAATAATACTATATGGTAATTAATTGAAATAAAATAAAATAAATAAAATGCAGCTGTCACTCATTCCTTCTTTGATGCACTGATGCCTCACCAGTGAGGCTGCTAGACGCTCCAATGTCAACCCCCTTGTTTACAGACAGAAAAATGAAGAGATATGGCTGATGGCACTGCCTGGCGAAACTGTGCCTAGTGACACTGAGGCTGTTGTTCTAAAGATGCCAGAAGCCAAATGGCCTTGGGCACAGAGGTGGCCAGCGGAACCAAGGAGAGGAAGGAGGGGAGTGGACATTGATATTATTGAGCAATGGTAGTAAGGCCAGGCGCTGTGCTAAGTGCTTTCTATATAATGACCATATTTGATCTTTCCAACACCCTGGGGGCCCATACATACTATCCCGTTTTAGAGATAAGAAACCAAGCGGCAGATTGCCCAAGGCTGCCAACTGATACACAGATATGAGCAGAAGGGAAGATGAGTCTTACTAGTGCTGAGGCCTGTTTCTTGCCTGTTTGTTTCTGCTCATTGTAAAACATAACTCACGGGGCTGAATGTAAAACCTGGGTTTCTATGTAGAAAAGGTAGAAGTCATGGGTAATTTTAACACATCCATCAGGGAATCTGATGGTGAATACTATCTCTCTGATGAGACAAATAGAAATATCCACTCCTAAATAGGATTCTGACCCAACTGTCACGTGGTGAAATGATTGCCTCTTGTAAAATGTCCTGTGTCCTACACTCCAGCTGGCATAATTTTGTTGACTTTTTTCAGGCTTCCGTGAGAAATAACAGGGAAAGGTGCACTCCCCAGCAGAGATTAAAGTTCCTGGAGGATTGATGATGTCTGTAAATACGAAATGCACCAATATTGCTTGCTGCTGCCTCCACATATTGAACCTGGGAATTAGCAAAGCAAATGATTCCTCCAGAAGCCGCCTGCCTGGCTTGGTGAGAACACAGCGGGAAAGCAGCACCCTGCTGTCTTAGCCTTCCCCCGCACCTGCCAGCCTGGTTTCCTGCCTGCTCCCTCCCTCTCCCCAACTCACCTTCCCCCAGCTAACTACCTCCTCGGTAACAACTAAATCTTCTCAGATAAACGTGGCTAAGAAGAGCTGCTTCATCGCTGTCCATTACCCGTTTCTGCACAAAGCATGACTAGACATGGCAAGTTCATCCACCAGATTCCTCCCTACACACACACACACACACACACACACACACCACCCAATGCACAGGAACCACGCTTGAAGTTGTGCCTCCAACAATTACCGGTATGACCATTATATACTAGAGTAACTGTAATAATAATTACTACCCTTTACTGAAGGTCTGGTCTACATAGGTGCTATGTGAGGGGAGTGGAGCTGGGGGGACAGGGACCCCCAGCCCGTGGCCTTAGGGCCACTCAGGGTCTCTCCAGAGCTGCTCCCAGAGGCTGCTTGGAATCAGTCACAGAGTTTGAACTGAGGACCAAGCTGAGACCTGACCCACTCCAGTCCCACCACCTGAGCATTTGCTGATGGAGCTCCCATGCCCCGCTGGGCAGGCTGAGCACTGATTTACCAGCTCCCCAGGCATCCCTGGGAGTGTAAGGGAAGAGAAGTTTGGATTTCTCCACTTTGTGCTATCTGCTATTCATTCTCTCTTCATCTAAAACCTTCGCCTGCAAAAACCATCCACCTTTCACTCATTCCCACTCAGCCATTGTGGTCAAACTCTTGCCCTGGGTGAGTCACTGTCCCTTGAGCAGTGAACACTGCAGGAGGCCATTCACTGGAGAGAGAATGCTGCTGGAGACACAGCTCTAGCCTGGTTGAGTGGCTTTCCTCCAGTTCATAAATGCGCAATTGTGGTGACTGCTACCTGGCCTTACTCTCCCAGGGGCTCGCTTCGCCACTCTCCTAGGTGGTCACCATAGGCACCTGAACACAGAGATGATCTATGTATGCCTGCCTGCCAGCCTTCACTCAGTTGCTACCCAGACTCATAGTTTAAGGAAAACAAAAGGAATTGCTTTCTATTCAGGTCTTTGCAGACTTTGAGAATATAGCTCCCAAACAAAATTTCCAAGGATAATTGCTAGGCTGGGATACATTAAATTTTTTGATTCTATAAATGAGAAAACAGACATGGCCATAGTGAAAGAATCAGAAAATTTTGTGCAGTTGATTTTAAAACTATATTTTTAAAATTATTTTATATGTGATTTTTAATTTATGTGTGCTTGACTAATTCAAAAGTATGAGTGAACAGGTTGGCCAAAAATATCCTTTGAGGGTAGTTGTTGTTCCAACTGGGAAAATGGAAATGCCATTGTGTATTTGGTATTGAGTTCCATGTAAAGTTGCTTTGCCATCAGGCATAAACTAGAGGTCTTAAAATAGAGCATAGCATAGAGCTCTTGGTTTCTTTCCCTGTCAGGTTTCTTCCCATTCTTAACTGGTCCCTCAGTGGCTGCCCTTGCTGTCCTAGAGTCTTTCTGGGGCATTCCTGTTTGGATGGACTTCTGCTCCCATCAGTCCTGGGAGCTCAGATGCTTCTGTGACATCCCATCGTACTTTGAGTAAAAGCCTACTCTTCCTTGGACTGTCAAAGCTCTACAAGATTGGGTTGTTTCTACCCCTCATCCCACTAATTACAACTCTCCCTTCACTGCTGCTCCTCAAATATGTCAAGTACACACTTGGCTCTGGGTCTTTTCTCCTGTTGCTCACTTGCTGGAATGCCTTCTCCCTAGATGTGTAGAATTAATTCACTAAATTCTTTCTTCCTCTTTCTTCTTTGCAGTCTTTGTTGAAATGTCATCTTAGGAGCCAATACCTTCTTGGGTATTTTTAAATAATAACAGCAACAAGAACAAACTCCTTCCTAGGACCCCCTGTCCCTCTTGTCTTGCTTTGGTTTACTTATCTCACTGCATTTGTCTTCATCTGACATTTTGAGTAATTATGTGCATATCTGATTATTGACTTGATCCATTGTGTTCACTGCCGTTTCCTGTAACCTAGATCAGTAGGCATTCAGTAAATATTTGTTGAGTGAATTAATGTCACCACCATGCCCCTGGCTGACCAAGTACAAACTTTTTTTTTTAGGATTCTATTTACTTATTTGAGAGAGTGTATGAGTGGGGGTGGGTGGGCGGGATAGAGATAGAGAGGGAGGGAGAGCGAAAAATCTCAAGCAGACTCCATGCTAAATGTGGCCCAACACAGGGCCCAATCCCACGACCCCCAGATCGCGACCTCCAGATCATGACACCAAGATCATGACCTGAGCTGAAACCAAGAGTCGGATGCTTAACCAACTGAGCCATGCAGGTACTCCGATCACATACACACTTAAGAAAAAATCTTGAAGTCTCCCTTACCTTCAGTTCCAAGGCCAATTCATCTCCATCTTGGGTAATGTTGGGCAGGTGCCCCTGGCAAAATATATCTCAAAGCTTCTTCCATCTTGCCAACTCCAGTACCATCTTACTCCAAACCACTGCCATCACTTGCCTGGATTATGATACTACCCCATTCTGTCTCCTAACTTGTACTCTTGTCCTCCCTAAAACCCATTCTCCACACAACAGCCAGGGAAATCTTTCAGAAGATACGTAGATCAGACCACATCATCCTCTACTTAAAATCCTTTCATAGCCTTCCATTGGTCTCAGAATAAAGCCCAAACTCCTTATCAGAACCTTCAAGGTCCTGCACGAGATGCTCTGCCGACCACTGCATCTCACCCTATCCTCTTTCTTACCTACTCAGATGCTCCAGCCATGTTGTATTGTTGGCCTTGTTGTATTCCAAGGATGCACAGTCTCTTCTAGCCTTTTAGACCATTGGGATTTCCTCACCCAGTGTCTTTCCCTCACAGCCCTCAGCACATCACCCAGCTTCTTGTTTCACTGATCACCTCCTCATAAACTTTTCTTTTTATAACACAGTAGATGGCAACTACCTTAGGCTTTGCAGGCCCTGCATTCTGTCCCAACTACTCAACATTGTCATTACTTTGAAAACACAGCCGTAGATGATATGTGAACAAATGAACATGGTTGAATTCCAATTAAACTTTATTTAGGATCACTGAAGTGTGAGTTTCCTATAATCTTCACCTCCCAAAATACTGTGCTGCTCTTTATTTTTTTTCTAAGCATTTAAAAACAGAAAAATCAGGGACACCTGGGTGGCTCAGTTGGATGAGTATCTAACCTTTGATTTTGGCTCAGGTCATGATCTTGGGGTCCTCCTGGGATCAAGCCCTGCATCAGGCTCTGCGCTCAGCATGGAGTCTGCTGGAGATTCTCTCTCCTCCTCTGCCCGTCCCCCCACATTCTCTCTCTCTCAAATAGATGGGTAAATATTTTAAAAAGAAAGGGGGGAAAGAAGAGGGAAGGAAGAAAGAGAGAACATTCTTAGTTCATGGACAGTACAAAAAATGGGCAGGAAGCCAGATTTGGCCCATCAGCTGGAGTTTTCCAACCCTGAGCTAGGAGAGTAAGTATCAGGAAGGCAAGGACCTCATCTGCTGTATCTTTAGACCCCGAAGAGTGCCCTATACATGGTAGCTTCTCAGAAAGATACTAACAGGATGACTCCAGGAATTTGTTCAGGCTCCCACATTATAAAGAAGTAAGTCTTCTGGGTATATGTGCTCCAAGGGTTAAAACCAAGCTTCTATTGTAAGTCAAAAGTTTTTGCTTATTTAAAGCTAGAACTACATGCCCCATTCTATTGTTCTCCAAGGGGCCTTAAAGATGAAATATTTTTGTCAGATATAAATTAGACTTACATAAAATAAAAGGCCAAAGGTTAAGCAAAATTAATACACTGGATAAAATCAAGATTCAAGGGGCGCCTGGGTGGCTCAGTGTGTTAAAGCCTCTGCCTTCGGCTCAGGTCATGATCTCAGGGTCCTGGGATCGAGTCCCGCATTGGGCTCTCTGCTCAGCAGGGAGCCTGCTTCCCTTCCTCTCTCTCTGCCTGCCTCTCTAACTACTTGTAATCTCTGTCTATCAAATAAATAAATAAAATCTTAAAAAAAATCCAGATTCAAGTGGATTTTGTGGGTTATGTGGAAACCAGTGGTGAACACTAGGCAGAAGGAAGGCTAGAAAAAATTCTGTTTAGGGTATGACCTCTCAAAATAGCCATAGAGAGAAAAATCTTCCAGAGGAAGTCTAAAACACCTACATGCCTCCCCACCCATCCACCCAGAACACAGACTCTTCTTATTCTGACATGTCTCTTGCAGAGAATAGCTTCCTTTGGGAAAAGAAGATTTTGAGAAATAACATTGTTTTTTTCTTTTCTTTTCTTTCCTTTTCTTTTTTTTAGCTATGTTGGGCCCCAAAGAGTAATGGGCTGTCTTCAATGGTCACGTCTTAGGTTGGGATGCGAAGTCAGAAAGCAAAGGCAAGAGGATACACAAAGGCGAGGAGGCTCATTTCTTATGCACACAGTGACACTAACTGAAGATTCCAAGGAGAAAACATTGACAATTGTGTCTTCGTTCTGCTACAAAATTGCATTTCGCTGTCAAGAATATTATATCTCTTAAGTTAATCAAAGTCATAGTGTCATTAATTTTAGAGATGCAAAGTAATTAAACATAATTTGTCCATCTGCATTATACATTCAATGGCCTCCCAAGGCTAAAGAATTTTTTGAAGGAGCCCTAACCGCAGGTGAAACACTCATGCCCTGATTGCTTGTCTGGAAAGAGAACTTTCAAACAAACCCTCAGCGCCAACGCCACGGTTGATTCAGTACATTGCTTCAGATTTCTTAGTTAAAAAGACATAATATTTGGATTCAATTTGGAGTGACTGTGGATTAAGATGTCAAAACTTAGCTATAGGAGCCATTCTTTGAAACCTTAATAAAGAGGGTCAAACCAGTGGAATTTACACTGGGTACACAGCCTTTCCTATTACTAAACATCCTAAAATCTGGATCAGTTTTGTGTTTAACATAGGAGAGAATAAGATTTTAGTCATTAACAATTTGTTTTTAATTGCACAACAACTCATTCTGACGTACATTGCACTCTTCTCTTTAAGCGTGTTCAGTGTCTGTGCTTCCCCATCTGACTGTGAGGCCCATGCGAAGAAGGCCTACATGCCCCAGAGCCAGCACAGCCCCCGCTATGTGTGTGTGGGGGAGGTGGCAGAGAGGACCCAGTAGTATTGTTGAGCGAGTGGCCCATGACCCATGGACAAAACTTTTTTCCATCCCATCTTGGTACTTGCATTTCCTACTTTGAGTTCTGTGTGGCTTGCTTTCTAATGTATAAATGGAAGAAGTATGACTCACTCACATGCCCATTCCTTTCCAGAATGTGACCACAGGGACACTGGCAGCAGATACACCCCCAGGGTTTACAGACACGGGCTCTCTGCACCCATCCATATTTTAACAAAGGAGGAAAGAGGAACAAAGCACCAGATATTTTTTAAACACAAAGGTAAATCATGATCCTTTCAGTATCTCCTCATGCAAAACCTAGTGGTACAGTACAACACTATACTATGATTGGCACTGAAATGAAAAAATAAAAAAGTAGTCCTTGGGGTGCCTGGGTGGCTCAGTCATTAAGCATTAGCCCTCGGGTCAGGTCATGATCCCAGGGTCCTGGGATTGAGTCTCACCTCGGGCTCTCTGCTCAGTGGGAAGCCTGCTTCTCTCTCTCCCACTCCCCGTTTGTGTTCCCTCTCTTGCTGTCTTTCTCTGTCAAATAGATAAAGTCTTAAAAAAAAAAAAATTAGAGGTTGATTTTCCAAGATAGAGGCAGAGAACAGACATGAGCTGGACCGAGGGCCAGGAGGAGGCTGAGTGAGAGCACCATGAGGTCCTGGGAATCCCACATGGGCCACTTACCACCTGCCAGAGTGGCAGACCCCACAGTGACCCTGCTTCCCTAGTGACAGGCCTGGAGCCACCTGGCAGAGGGCAGGGGGGACATGCACACTTGCCGATAGACCAGTGGCCCTTGACCACAGGCTCCCCTCCAAGCACGGTGTGACAGCCCAAGTGCCACATGCCTCCCATGGCAGAAAAGGATGAGTAAGACAAGCCCACGAACCAAAGGAGCTGAATAACTAGCCCATCGGACAAAATTATTTTCATGAACATTTGGCTTAGACAGGTACAATAAATTGTCTTATCTTCTTGAAGGCCTATAATCGTGCTTACTCCGTGGCCAGTCTGACCATTGAATGGCCCCAGGAGAAGCCCAGATGAGACATGACCTCAGGTTCAGTGGGGAGCAGCTTACATGGGTGTCCCCAGACCTCTCCTTTTGGGGCACAGCTGTGTTCTGTGTGGAGTAGTTTCTAGGTTTGGGTGAAGGGCCCCTTCGTCCTTCAAGCTGCACATAACAGTAGCTGATTTGCAAATCAGCAGCATAAATTGAAGACACCCTTCAGTTGCTTTCCAACTAAATCGTGTTGTGTATCAGCCAACGGGAACAATCCGTCCTGCTGAGTGTGTTCTGTCCTCATTACTAGAGAAATAGTCGGTACATGATTAAAACAGTACCTGAGCTCAGGTTTTTAAAGTCACACGGAGCTTGTGTCATGGGACTGGATGAACAGATCGATGCGGCTTTAACCTTTTTATTTCTCATTTTAGCCAATTTTCCAAAATAACCTGATGTGAATAATAAACTCTAATACTAAGATAGCATAAGCAGCTTATAAGGAACATGAAGCAGAATAACATTCACATTACAGGGGTCCCAGAAGGAGAAGGGAAATCGGCAGAAAAGTTACTTGAAGAAATGATTGCTGGAAACTTCTTAACCTGGGGAAGGAAGCACATCCAGAACCAGGAATCCCAGAGTTCCAAATAAGACCTATAGAGAACCACACAAACAAAAATTAACTGCAAATCGATTAAAGACTGGAATATAAGACCTGAAAGCCTAAAACTCCTGGAAGAAAGCAGGTGGTAAGCTGTCTGGCATCAATTTTGCCCCCTTTTTCTTTTTTGGATCTGACTCCAGCATCAAAGCCAACAAAAGCAAAAATAAACAAGTGAGACTACATCAAATCAAAACACTTGTGCAGAACAAAGGAAACCATCCATAAAATAAATAGGCAGTCTACTAAATGGGATAAAATATTTACAAATCATATATCTGATAAGAGGTTAGTACACAAAATAAAGAACTCACAGGATTCAATAGTAAAACAAAACAATCCAATTAAAAAAGGGCCAGAACAGACTTTTTTCCCCCAAGAAAGATATACAGATGGCCAACAGGTACCAAAGATGCTCAGCATCACTCATCATCAGGGAAATGCAAATCAAAACCACAATGAGAGATCACCTTGCACCTGTTAAAATAGCTATTACCAAGAAGACCCAAAATAACATATTGGGAGGGTGGGAGAAAGGGGAACCTGAACGCAAATTGATGCAGCCACTCTGGAAAACAGTGTGGAGGGTACTCAAAAAATTGCAAATAGAACTACTCTATGACTCAGCGATTGCAATTCTGGGAATTTGTCTGAAGAACATGAAGACACTAATTCAAAAAGATACGTGCACCCTCACATTCATAGCAGCGTTATTTACAGTGGTTGAGACACAGAAACGATGTGAGTGTCCATCAATGGATGAACGGATGAAGGAAACATGTCCATACGTTACCAAATACTATTCAGCCTTTCAGAAGAAAGAATGAAATCTTGCCACTTGGACAACAACACGATTGGAACCTGAAGGCAGTGTGCTAAGTGAAGTAAGTCAGATCAAGGAAGATACATGCCATAAGTTCCCACTTGGGTGTGGGATCTAAACAAATCAACCAAACTCATAAATACAGAGTACAGATGTGAGAGTTGCCAGATGTGGGGGCTGGTGGGCAGGAGAAGGGTGAGGAAAGTCAAAAGGTAGGAACTTCAGGAGATAAGATAATTCATGGGGATACAATGTACAGCTTGATGACTACAGTTGGTAACACTGTATCATGCACTGAAAAGTTGCTAAGAGTAGCTCTCATCACAAGGGAAAAATTGTGTAATTATAGATGGTAACCAGTATTAACTAGGCTAATTGTGGTGATCATTTCACAGTGTATGCAAATATCAAACCATTATGTTGTATGCCTAGAATTAATAGAGGTCAATTATATCTCAAGAAAGAAAAAAATTGACCTTCTGCTTTAAAGAAGCTTGCACTGAGTACAAATTCACTTATAAATCTATAAATTATGAGCTTTTATTAACTTTTTAAGTTTCAGTATGCAATTCTGTGTGCTTACACACTCTTCACGTTATAAAAGAGACCAGAGAAAGGCATGAAAAGATCCTTGTCTGTGTTCACCGGCATTATTTACAGTTGCCAACAGGTGGAGGCAACTCAAATATCATTCACAGGTAGATGGATAAGGAAAAGGTCATACATCCATACAGTGGAATATCATTCAGCCTTAAAAAAAGGAATCCTGCATGCCTGGGTGGCTCAGTGGGTTAAGCATCTGCCTTCGGCTCAGGTCATGATCCCAGGGTGCTGGGATGGAGCCCCACATCGGGCTCTCTGCTCAGCAAGGAGCCTGCTTCTCCCTAGGCCTCTCTATGTGTCTCTCATGAATAAATGAATAAAATCTTTAAAAAAAGAAGAAATCCTATCACATGCTAAAACATGAATAAAAGTTGAGGACATGATCCTCATAAAATAAGCCAGCCACAAAAAGACAAATGCCGCATCATTTCACTAATAGGAGGTAGGTAAAGTAGTCAGACTCAAAGAATCAGAGAATGGCATGGTGGCTGCGGGTAGGGTGGGGGTGGGGGGTTCCAGGAAATGGAGTGTCGTTCCCTTGGCACAGAGTTTCTGTTTTGCAAGATAAAAAGTTCTGGAGATCTGTCACATGACAATGTCAACACACCAAACAGCACTGAACCCGATGTTTAAAAACGATGACAAATTTTGTTTTGATTTTTACCATTTTTTAAAAGGCACTGAAGAAAAATGACCATGGCCTCCATTTCCAGCCTAATCACCTGCCACTCTGATTAGCAAACCAGTATTTTTTTTTAAGATTTTATTTACTCATTTAAGAGAAAGAGCCAGCACAGGAAGGGGGAAGGGCAGAGGGAGAAGCAGGCTCCCCCTCAAACAAGGAGCCCGACACCGGGCTCGATCCCAGAACCCTGATGTCAGGACCTGAGCCAACGGCAGACGCTTCACGGACGGAGCCCCCCAGGCGCCCCGCAAACCAGCGTTCTTAAGATACAAGCAAACAAACAAACGTGGACATTGCGACAGCATTCCCGCTCCCTGCCTAAAGCGGCTTCTGTGGGGTGTGACAGGAACAGCCCCCTCCCGCTGTCCTCTAGAGAGTTCAGCAAGTCCCCGAACCTCAACCTCGAACCTGAGGATGAGAAACATTCCAAGCCTAAAAAGCGGGTGAGAGCTGGTAAAAAACAAACAAACGCAAGTCACATGGACGCACTCCTGCGCACAAGCCCCGCGCCCCCGCCCCCAGCCGCCGCCGGGCCCCTGGTTGAACGCATCCAGAAAGCTCTTTGGCCGGGGCCAATCCGGGCCTCCCCTCTGACCAGTCCTTCCGCTCACCTCCTATTTAGGGGGAACACCTGGACGGTCCGCTGCCGCCCAACCTGCTGGCGGAGGGAGGAGGCGGCTGGGGCAGCAGGAGGCTGGGAACGCTGTTGACCTCCTGAGTCCGAGCTTTTCTGTTTTTCTCTTCTCATTGTCAGACTGTGCCCAGGGGGTCTGAGCCCTGGCACCTGACTCCACTCTCCTTCCTTCTGCTGCAAAGAATGCCAGACGTGGTAGAAGTGAGGGCAAGCCTCGGGCCAAACCCCTGCCAGATAGACGGCCCGGGGCTGCCTTTTTTCAGTCCCCAGACTCCTCGCTCCTGGAGTGAGGGCCCTTGGGACCTCCTGGGCCCGGCTTCCCAAAGATGCTTGCTCAGGGTCTGGGGCGGGAGCAGAGCCGCCCTCCCCAAGGGCCTGGCCTCGGGCTTCCTTTCCTAAGCCTAGCCCCAAGGCCTCCTCACTGTAGCAGCCTTGCTGAGAAAGGTTACAAGCTGCTTTCTCCTACTCTGACTCAAACTATCCCCCACCTACCTTCTGCTCCAAATGATCTGAACTTCTCTTAAAGAAAAATTCAAGGTTTAGGTCACTTTCCTAGGAGACTTACCTGAGCTCTGTTTCAGACAAAATTTTTTTCCCAAGACTGAAGGGGGATTGGTTTAACTGAACATCCCTGATTCTTTTTTATAAGATTTTTTTTCTGGTTTTTTTTTTTTTTTTTTTTGGTAGTTTGAGGAATCTGGGAGCCCATATGGGGTTCATTTCAGGTCTGACTGCAGTCATGCTGGAGTTTGGAGGTCAGGCCCTAAGGCTAGCGAATGGCTTTTCCTGGAGTTAGGAAGGCAGGGTCTCCCTTGTTCTATCTCTCCTGCTGGGCTCTCCCTCTTTTGCTTTTCAAGTTCAGGACAAAGTGCTGCTTTTGCCGGGGAAAGTGCATACCTGTTTACTTCACTGACCTCTAAGTGTTCCTGTCCTTGAGATATTTTTAGCGGCTTAATGAAAAAGGCTATTCCAGGTGAAATGACTTGATGGTTGAGCTGATCTCGCGGTCAGCTTCACGGAGGAGCAGTCCCACAGGGTGTTGGAATCAGGCCCTGTGGCTAGTTGAATCCTGTTTTCTGTCCTGTAAGCTTAGTTCCTGAACCAGCGGTCGCTGTTTTCACTTAGCACTCAACCCTGCTCATGAGGCAGCCAGTGCCAAACTGATGTCCTCCTTCCTGGGGTTCCTACCCCACTTCCCAGGCTAGGGTAAAGCCAGAAATGTTAAAAACCATGTCTTCTAGGTGTTCTTTCTGCTCTATCACTGCCTCTGCCTATCAGTGATTCACAAACTAGAGCCATCCTGCCTGCCCCCTTCAGGTATCCTGGGAGGCTGATCTAGATAGCCCCTGTGGGAGAAACACTAAGCTAGGGAGTCTCTTCTAGAACTTTAGTGTCGATTGCTGTATTTTCTATGCATCTTGCCACTGAAGTCTTGACCATCCAGAAAGCCCAATCCCCCCACTTCCCTGCTTGAGGAAAAGTGAAGTTCAGGGAGGTTCATAACTTCATGTAACAAAGTGTAGATTCCCAATGCAAGCTGAGCCTAACCTATGTCCTTAGCCACAGGGCCACGAGTATGAGCTAGAAATCCTATTTCTGGGGTAGAAGATAGAATGAGGGGGTACAAATCTCGCTTTTCTCTGGATGATCCTATGGGAAGAATGAGGCCAGGAGTAACCAGTGAAACGTCTAGAGCTCCTTGCAGAAAGGGGTTGTTAGTTGGGGGAGAAGTGCACCTCACTCCCTCAGGAAAAGTGGGCCCTAATAGCCCAGGAGTGGCGAAGGAAGGACGAGAACACATCCAATTAACTCCTAACTTGCTGTTGTGACTTGTCCCATGCTCTGTTATTTCTAGAATTTGCTAAGATTCTCCACAGGTGTGTGCACAATCCTACAGGGCACAGGGTTGCTGCCAGGCCAAATGGTTTGCCTTTTTTAAAAGAACAGATTCTAGAGCAGCTTTAAGTTCCCCCCAAAACGGAGGGGATCTGGGATCCCTATTTCTGCCCCCACAGGTGCCTACCCACCCCCGTTATCCACTTTACTGCCCAGAATGGTACTGATACCATGATGGAGCCATGATCCCTGAAAGACGGCCTTGGGGTTCACTCTTGGTGTTGTACACTCCAGGAGTTGGGGTCCCACTGTATTGGTCCCATCACTGTAACTTCCTACAGAGTATCTTCATGACCCCCAAAATCCTCTCTGCTGAGTTTCTCTGCTTCCAGGAGGTTTTCCAGCACCCCTCAGTCCTTTCCAGGTAGAGCATAGTAGGTTAAGGAGTAATGCAGCTTTTTCTTCCCATGTAATTCAGGCCCTCTGAAGTCTAGGGGCGGGTCTTGGGTTTGGTTTTACAAGGGTGAATAGTCTTGTCCCTTCCTTTGCAACAAACCTGGGACATCTGAAAAAGCCATCTCCATGCTAGTGATTCATAAAAAATGAACTGTGGACACAAGACGGGGAGGGGCAGGGGAGAACACAAAATCAGGAAAAACCTGCAAACAGGGTTCCCTAAGAGCAGTGCTCCAAGGTCATGAGCAGTGCAGACAAGATCTCTCCCACGATCCTTCCCTGCCCAGATGGGCTTCTCCTCCTCTGGGCTGTGACTGTGGATTCCCACCTGCACCCTTGACTGGTAGCTTCCCTATCCGTTTTGCTTTTTCCCCTCCTTTCCTGAAGAAACTGCCCACATTGCCAGTCCTCTGAGCCTACTCACCACTCCCACTCTCGTGCCCCACCAGAAACGGGTTTCCCTCTGATCATGCTGTTTTTTTGTTTTTTTCAGTCTTTCCGGTGACCATGGTTAAAGTTGTTCCCCCTGTGTTTGGGGACCTGTCCTCCTGGCATGTCACATGACTTCCAAACCAACAGCCATATTGCTTCATGGTCACACTCCCTCCAGGACCAGTTAGTGCTGTCCCTCCCCATTTCCTGTTCCAAGTCCCCTACTGATGCACAGCTAACTCCCCACATGGATTCAAAAAGCTGCCGTCCTCCTTGGTAGCACTTTGCCTCAACTGGACAAGCTCTTTAACGCTCCGACTCCTGCCTCTGGACTGCAGATGTGGAGGTGCAAGCAGATGACCTTGGAAAGTTGATCTTGAACACCCTGTAAGGCTCTTCTTGGAATATTTAAAAAGATTCCCAGGTTATCCTGACCCAGCCTTCAGTGTGGAGAGCAGGGCACGATTCTGCCCAGTGGGGACTCCTCACGGGGTGCCATGCTGAGCGGAGTGGGGCAAACGGGTGACCCAGTCGGGCAGAAGCCCAGGCTCCCAGTCCAGATCCTGCCACACCCCCCAGACTGAGCACCATGACCACACCTGTATCTTCTCGGCTCCTAGAAATCCTCTGTATTCAACCTCAACTAGAAAATACCGCTTATACCTTTCTCCTTGACTTCATTGAACAATCATGGTCGAGGACCTTCAGTTGTAACTGGTTCAGACTTCTCCACTCCTGACTTAATCCTGACTTCATGTCACAAGTCCTTCCACCTGTGAAAGGAGTAAGCGACGATACTGGGGGCCCAGGGCTCTGTGTGCTTGGAGACGGGCCTGGGAAAATGCAAAGGTCCAGGAAACTGTTCTGGCAGAGACCCCATATGCTAAAAAGCAGGATCTTTAATTATCTTCATCTTGGTCCTTTCTGCACAACATACCTTCCTCAGTTTCCACTTCTATTATCCTAAGACTTGCCCCAGACTCCTGCCTGCTCTTGTTATTTTTGTCCTATTTCAGAGTCAGAATTGGAATTAGCTCATGGAAGTAGAATTATTTCAGAAGGCAGATAGAAGCTGGGTGGGTAGAAATCCTAACAATACTTTCATTCAGAACTCAGACAACTTGAAATACCCAGTAGTGGGCTGTGGCAAGGAAGAACATTTTCTGTGCGAGGGTCGATTCAGGGAAATAAGCATTGCATGTTAACGTAGATAAAATCAGCTGTATGGGTTCCTAGGAGGATTAAAAACCTTGCACAAATGTGTACACAGACTAAATTATACCTCTGAGCATTCAGCTACCTCGATCACTGAAGACAAGGTTGGGGAAAGTGCTTCTTAGCCCTTAAAATGCTAATATCTTCAGAGCTGGTTCTATTAGCTAAAGAGATGAATTTATAATTCTTTTTCAAGGGCCCATTAAAATATCTAGGTAAAAATTCTGCCCTTGATAGGAGTAATCCCAACTTCCGGGGGAGGGGGGGGCACAGGGCGGGGAGGACAGCAGTGGCTAGAGTCTGAGCTGAGGGGGCCAAGCACAAGGGACCCCCCAGACTGGCCAAAGTGGGGGAGGTAGCTGGCATGGACCATGACGGACTTCATGTTTCTCTCTGCTTGGCTAAGTCTCAGATGGTTTCTTCCTGAAAGGGAGGTCAATGACCTATAGTCCTTCGAGCATTTACTTTAGAAAGTCAGCAAACCTAGTATTTTCTTGACTAAGATGTAAATCTTCACCGTTGAGCCACTTCTATAAGCCAGAAATACCTGTCCGGGACCTGGGCGCCATCCCTTTGGACATGGAGATGTAGGCATCAGGGGACCTCTCAGTCTCCATGGAAGCCTAACTTAATAAATGTGGGTTAGTGAAGAGAACCTAATCCCATCCGCCAGCCTCCATCATCTCCAATAGTTTTCTAGTCTCCCTGCCCCCCCACTGCCCCAGTGCTTAAAAACTCTCCCACCTTCTGTGACTCATGACTTAAGTTCATGTTTCACCCTCATTGAAACCGTCCCGAGCTCTGTTGCAACGGTCTTGCTTTAACTCCGTCTGCTCCGTTGATACTTGTTAAAGCAGAATTCTTCTTGCTACTCCCTGGTTCGACCCTGGATCTCCCCTCCTGTAGTGACGAGGTGCTGTACCCATCTTCTCTGATCACACACACCTGAGCACCACTAAGCCTCCAGTTGCCCAGAAAGGTGCTGTGCCTGAGCCCACGTTTCGCAGCAGGGCTGCTGAAGGTCCCCATGGGTCTACCTCCTTGTTCCTGCATTGTTCGTTCTCTCCTTGTAGGATCCAGCCCTGGCTTTGGTCCCTAGCGGCCCCCATCCATCCTGCCCTGAAAACTTGCTTTGGAATTAAGAATTATAGAAAGCTAGCTCTCTATATGCACCTGGTTGTCCCAGACACTCTCATGTACTCATCTGTTTAAAAGTAGGCTTAGGCCTTGCTAATGCTGCCATGTGGCTCAAAGCAGGGTTGGAGAGATTCTCTGTAAACAGGAGGCTGGCCTGGCCTCAGAACTTTCACCTCCTCCCTTAGCCTCTGTTAGCACAATGCCGAGTGCCTAAGACTGTCACTTGGTAGAAATGGAAATATGTTCTAGAGAATACGGAGTTGAGATGGTGAGTTGTTCCTTCGTGGAAGAGGGGCAGTTAAACCAAGGAAGATACTCCTTCTAGGAAACTCAAACCTAAAGTGATCCTCAAAGCAGACATGACATTTGCCTAATTACATTTGGGTGAATTTGAAAAATATCACTAGGGAGGAATTACATAAAAGCGGAATCGGAACCTCCAGGATGAAGGAGGCAGATTGAATCCAGTAGGTACTTGCCCTTCTCAAGCCTCCCTAAAACCAGAGGGAAAGTGCCATCGGAGGCAAAGAAACCATAAAATATTTTATGTACTTTTTAATATAAAAAATGGCAATTCTACCCCAAACTAAAGATCAAGATCTCCATTTGAAGTAACCCATTGTTTGCCCAGCTCTGTGGATGAATGTGACCCATAGTCCTGTCGCCGTGAAATTCTGAAACCTCAGAGGGATTCTCAAGCTACCCAAGAGCAAAAAGTAGACTTTGTACAGAAGAACCAGCATGAGCGTGACTTCAGACTGTTGAGTCCCAGGTACCAGAAGGCCGTAGAACAGTGGCCTCAAAATTCTGAAAGAAAACCACTTCCAACGTAGAAAGTTTTGGCCAGACAATTGAATCATGTTGGAGATTAGAATACAGACCTTGGGGAGATAAACCCTCAAACTGCCCACCCACACCCTTTCTCAGGAAGCTCAGAGCATATGCTCCATCCCTGGAATAGACCCTAGGTGGGCGGGGGTGGTGGGTCACAGGATACAGGGAACGCAACCTGACAGAAGGCAGAGAATCTTCTGGTTTATTATGGAGAAACCACAGAATGACCACTGAACCCCAAGCCAAGGGAAAAAGCAGGTGACTTCGGAGCAAGGTCAAGGAGACGCTTTGGGGAAGGTGAATTTAACCGGACATCTTCAGGGGAGAGCTGGACATGTGGCAAAGAGTCCGGTGTTGGATGGGGGAGTTGTGCATGGGAAAACAAACCAAAAAGCAAAACAAGGAATTCAAGGGGAAATGGGGGGAAATGAAGTGGTATAGACATGTAAAAAGTATAATGAGTTTTAAAGATGTGCCCTTCATATAGGCATGACAAATCCCTTTGATAAGAATTTATATGTAAAAATGTATAAAATCGTTAACAAAGCAGGAGCTCCCAGGAAGCGTGTTGTCCAGGGAATGAAGGTAGGACCTGCCTAATTACTGCACATCATCTGAGTTGTTAACTATACTGGAATTAAAGTTAAAATATGCATTAGATTTCAGGTGCACGACGATTCAGTTCTCTACAACAGCCCATGCTCCTCATAACAGGTGCCCACCCTCGTCCCCGTCCCCTGCTCCCCCACTCCCCCATGCCAGTGACCATCCGTGTGTTCTCTATGTAACAGAATTTTCTCAAACCTGGTTCGTGCGTTGATGGTCACAGAACAAAAATAGAGTTTCTAGAGCCTTAACCGAGAATAAGTTGTAGATGAAATCCCACCCATCCGTGTGGTGGGTGTCTGGACACTAGGGCGGAGGAAACCGTCGTGGGCCTCAAGTCAGGAGACCTTGATCTCCATGCCGTCCAGGTCGGGGCACTTGGAGAGTTGGGGTGCTCTGCTCCTCTTAGAAACACCAGAGTTTGTGTTAGGACAAAATGGAAAAGCTTAAAGCAAAACCAGCAAAGCATGTTCACTAGAGAACTGTGTTTCTCACCTTGACCCATGGTAGTAGGCTGTGGAGGTCACAGATGTACACCAGTGACTTCCTGTAGGACCACATCCAGGAATGTGAAGGGTAGCTGCATCTATCCATGGCCTGTTTCCTGAGCTCACTTCTCAACCGAAACTGTAGCTGTGATTCCTGAGGAAACCTGTTAGCTGTGAGCGTAACCCACGTGGTTGGGTCAAGACCGATATCCGAAGCTCTTCTAAGGGATGCCATGGTGTTAACATTGCTTCGTACAGCCCGTGGTCCTCCCCGCAGCGCGGCAATTCGGTGCCCGTCTGCCCCCTTCATGTGCTGGGCAGGCGTCCAAAGTAAACGAGAAGCAGTGTAGGAACCCCTAGGGTATGCGTGACTGTTGGAAGCATTTGACACTTAATTAAAAGTCAATTATGAGTTCTAAGAGCATCCAAAACCAACTAATAACAATTGGAATCTGAAATGGGTGAGAAAGGCATGACAAGCATTTCTGCTGAGATGAATCATCGGAGATGCAGTTTTTAAGATAGGACTCTAAAACCGAAAATCAGGAAAAGCCGAGGTCAGCCCCAGTGTTCTTCACACTGTCCCGGAAAGCAGTCTTAGAATTAAACACCTCCTGACCTCCGCTGCCAGGGTGGGGTCCCAAGGTGGTCACAAAGCCCACGCCCCAGCTCTGGGTCCCCGGGGCTCTCCATCAGGAGCTGTTGATAGCTTAGCAGCCATGACTGTCCCCTGTCCTTCCCGTGCCCATTTGTCTGCTCTCTGCCACTCTTGGGTCTGGCCGGGGGTACTTAGAAGCTAAACACTGACTTCTCCCCCCAGCTCCCAGAATAGTCGACTGTGCGGCCCCCAGGCTCCTGGCTCCGGCCCGTTCCACCCGTGACTGACAGTCTGAGCACAGCACCAAGCGGTCTGCTGTAAACCTGTCCACTAGCCTCCAGGACTTGCCTGAGAATCCCTGAAGCTCTCCTCTCTCACTTGGGTGTCTAAAGCTGTCTAGGCTAACCAGACTGTTTTCTCTCCACATTTTCTCCTCGGTCTGTAAGTCCCCTTGTCAGCCAGATCTCCCAACCTGCCTTCCAAGTGAGTGAGCCCTTTAAGGGGCATTCGCCGTTTCTGCCTGCGTGGCTCTCTGCACACTGCCTGGGCTCAGGTCTGAACGCGGGCATTCCCACAAGGCCAGCCCAATTACCGAGTGGAAAATGGGCTCTTAAGAAAAAAGAGCATCACAGCTCCTCCCTAGCATTAGACCTTGAACGCTGGGGGCAGGAGCTGTACTGAATTGGACCATCTTGACCTGTCCTGCATCTCGGTGTGTGTGTGTGTTGCCAAGGGACTGAATGAGTGCATTAGGGACAAATATGGAAAACAAAAGTGTACCGGAAAAGCCCCAGGAGAAAGAACACTTGGGGCTACAAAGGATGGGGACAGTCTCCCAAATGTCTTCAGTCTCCAAGTTTTTATTCTTCCCCCACTCATCTTGGAGGTCACGGGAGAACGTTCAGTGCTCTGAGCGTGAGCCCACTGGTTGGCGTTTATGGAAAATACCTGTGGAAATTCTTTCTGTGCAGCCAGCCTGCTGGGTCTGCAGAAAGCCATGGCCTCGAGGGTTCAGGATCCCACTGACACTATGAATGGTGCTTCTGGCCCCACGGGAGCCCTCACTCTGCTTCCCACTGTTCTTGTTCTCCCGGAGGCTGAACCAAGAGCCAGAAATGCAGCAGACCGAGGGACCAAGAAATCTCAACTAGTGGCCCTGGGTGAATTTGGGGGCACCCCATGTTCTCCAGACTCCGATGTTTAAAAGATGAGATGGAACAATATCCAGAAGGAAGGAATACGGGCTCACGGGGGGTGCCCACCGTGAGGGGTAATGTGTTCCATTACAGGGGCTAATTAAAGGGACACATTTCACACTGGTGGGCTTGAATGTAGCTTCTGATTCTATGCTCTTCTTCAAAATCCCAGTAGCCACACATTTACAAACTGAAACTGATGGCCCTATGGGAGTGTGGGAGCTATTAATGAGTGGACCTGGACACCATTGTCATGACAACAGCTCTGCAAGATAGGGAGGGTCTACTGTCCCCACAGGCAGAAGCAGAGGCGCAAGCCACCTGCCCGCTGATCCACCGGTGAGGGCCTAGGTTCAAGGGCCGAGGACAGGTCCAGAAGACTCTGCAGCTCCACATACAGACTATCCACTGTGTTGGGGCTTTTGTAGGTGCTGGCGATACAGTGGTGAACAAAATATTTTTTAAGGTGCCCTAAGCCCATCTGGGGGGTACCTGGCTGGCTCAGTCGCAGAGCATGTGATCAGTCTCAGGAGTGAGAGTTCAAGTCCCACGCTGAGTGTAGAATTTAGTTTCCCCAAGGGGTTTGCTATTGGCTCTTTTAAAAAGTCTAATTGGTTACTTTGGTTTTATATAATTAACCAATCCAGCAAACAGATAATCAAGAATTAGTTTTTAGGTATGCATGGTAAAATCTCAGTGAGAAGTGAAGGCGTGCTAGGAGGCAGCGTGTACGTGTCGCGGCACAACAAACGGTACTCAGGAGGGCAGGGACCAGCCGGAGGGCCTGCAGGTTGCAGTACTCCC
>ML110040.1:0-24271 GCA_003697995.1 Taxidea taxus jeffersonii | reverse complement strand
GGTCTGACGCAGGCTCACTCCAGGGTTTGGGGCACGGACGGAGGCTTACCGGGGACCATCTCAAACCGAGTTGAATTTGTCTTCCCGGAAGAAATGGTTTGAGTCACTATTAGCTATTTTTTGCACCCCAGGCATTCTGCACATACTTACGCTGAGGCAACACAGCTTTTAAAGTTGAACGTTGATAGAGGAAATGCGAGGTCTTGAATTTGCAGACCACCTTTGGAAGATTCCTAGGTACAGCCGGACTCTCCAGTCTGAACAGCAAATTAAAATCCAAGAGCATGTTTCTGTGGAAAGCTCTAAATCTGGGTCCTGCACCAAGCGGTTGTTACTTTGATGTTGCTAGTAGGTCGTCTCTCACCACGACTTCCCAGTGAGCCATGCATCCTGGTCTTCACACTCTTGTGTCCACCCCCCCACACCGACACACACACATTCAGGGGTCAAGGGCCGGATTGCTGCAAGGGCGCAACAAGAAGATGGCCGTCCGCGAGCCAGGAAGGTGGCCTCACCAGGAGCGGGACCGGCCAGCGCTCAGTCTTGACTTGTCAGCCTCCAGCTTCATGACAAAAAACTTGCCTGGTTCTAGTCACCAAGGCTATGGCATTTTCTCTAGAACAACCCAAACAAACGTGCTTCTCAGTGTAAGTACTGTGAAGTAACCAGGTACACAGAGTCCCTAAACAGCAAATTTTCAAGCCTTGTTTGTCTGATGTCAGATAGTAAGCTTTTTAAATTTCTGGTGGTTTGGGTGCCTGGGGGGGGTGGGGGGGCTCAGTGGGTTAAGCACCTGCCTTCGGCTCAGATCATGATCCTGGGTCCTGGGATGGAGCCCACATCAGGCTCCCTGCTCTGCAGGGAGTCTGCTTCTCCCACTGCCCTCCCTTTCTCAAATAAAATCTTTGATTTTTTTAATTTTTAATTTTTTTATTTAATTTCTTTTCAGTAACAGAATTCATTGTTTATGCACCACACCCAGTGCTCCATGCAATACATGCCCTCCATAATACCCACCACCTGGCTCCAACCTCCCACCTCCCACCCCTTCAAAACCCTCAGATTGTTTTTCAGAGTCCATAGTCTCATGGTTCATCTCCCCTTCCAATTCCAATCTCCCCTTCTCAACTCCCTTCTCTTCTCCATCTCCCCATGACCTCTGTGTTATTCCTTATGCTCCACAAATAAGCGAAACCATATGATAATTGACTCTCTCTGCTTGACTTATTTCACTCAGCATAATCTCCTCCAGTCCCGTCCATGTTGATACAAAAATTGGGTATTCATCCTTTCTGATGGAGGCATAATACTCCATAGTGTATATGGACCACATCTTCCTTATCCATTCGTCCATTGAAAGGCATCTTTGTTCTTTCCACAGTTTGGCGACCGTGGCCATTGCTCTTATGAACATTGGGGTACAGATGGCCCTTCTTTTCACTACATCTGTATCTTTGGGGTAAATACCCAGTAGTGCAATTGCAGGGTCCTAGGGAAGCTCTTTTTAATCTCTTAAGGGATCTCCACACTGTTCTAAAGTGGCTGCAGCAACTTGCATTCCCACCAACAGTGTAAGAGGGTTCCCCTTTCTCCACATCCTCTCCAACACACATTGTTTCCTGTCTTGCTAATTTTGGCCATTCTGACTGGTGTAAGGTGGTATCTCAATGTTTTAATTCGAATCTCCCTGATGGCTAGTGATGAACATTTTTTCATGTGTCTGATAGCCATTTGTATGTCTTCTTTGGAGAAGTGTCCATGTCTTCTGCCCATTTTTTGACATGATTTATCTGTTTTGTGTGTGTTGAGCTTGAGAAGTTCTTTATAGATCCTGGATATCAGCCTTTTGTCTGTAGTGTCATTTGCAAATATCTTCTCCCATTCCATGGGTTGCCTCTTTGTTTTGTTGACTGTTTCCTTTGCTGTGCAGAAGCTTTTGATCCACAGCAACTTCTTTCAAGATATGTCTCCAAAGGCAAGGGAAACAAAAGTGAAAATGAACTCTTGGGACCTCATCAAGATAAAATCTCTTTTAAAAACTCCTTTAAACAAATTTCTGGTGGCTTTATCTCCCACTCAATATTTGCATAAACTTAACGTGTGTATAAATGTATAAACTTAAATACGTGGCATGCCATTTGGTACCGAAAAACCCGCCCCACACAGGGGGCCACAGGCCGGGCACAGCCACCCTCCAGCAGTGGTATCCCTGCCGTCCTCCACTGTGGCACATCACAAGGACTCGTATATATTCAGAGCGAAGTCCCAGGGCCTACAAGTGAATGGCCCCTGGGGTGGGGGCGGGGGAGTCTGCTCACATTTCTTAGCCACGACTCCAGTGAAGCAGCTTGCGGGGCCAACAGGGACAGCCAGGGTCCTCAGGGGTAGCCCTCACCAAAGACAGCATGACCTCGTCTAATTCCTCACCATTTCAAAGCAGACGTCTGAGGAAAACAAGGGCCCTGTCACTTGTCAAGATGTCGTGTAACCATTCCAAGGCGCTCTGAGGAAGAAAGCGCTGTCATCTTCCCGCAGATACGCATGAAAGTGTGGTGTCAGATAGCGAGCCCTGAAGGGCTTGAGGCAAAATGGGGAGACGCAACCAGCCAGGAGGTTGTTCGAGGCCCTGGGCTCATTTACATTCTGCTAATATATAGAGACAGAGCGACTCCTGGCAGCTAACAAGACAGCTCTTGATGCTGGAGTATTTGCTTAAACGAAAACCTGCCAGTCTGGTTTCTGAGGGGGAAAAAGAGGCTTCTAAAGACAGAATAATGTAATATTATAGGTGTTTAAATTCCTACATTTAAAAGTTTAAAAGTGGGTATAAAACACCTTAATGAAATTGGTTTCCCTGCAGAGGCCTGAGCAATGGCTTTCGGCTCCTGAAAGGCTGGGCCTGAATTCCGGGCGTCTTGCAGAGCTGAAGTCTTTATGACACACATTGCGACGTCCGAGGCTTCAGCTGCAAACATGAATTATTTGTGCAGAAGGGCTGAGAAATGCTGCTGTAACTTACACAGTTCTTCCAAGAGCCAGTGACTAGGACGGAGAAGATTCCCTATCATCAGAGCCTGGGCTTGAACCTTGGGCAAGGGCGGGGCTAGGGGCAGCGGCTGGCTTTGTCTGACCAAATGGAAGGTATCCAAGGATTCAGAACTGATGGGGCGTATTTCTGCGGACAAAGCAAAAAGAGAGCAAACCAGTGAAGAGAACTTTGTTTTACCCACCCACCCCCAATAAATAGAAAACAGAAAATGCTGATTTAAAAAAAAAAAAAAGCCTGATATCTTGCATGTAGGCTGGGAGACAAGCTGTTTTGTCTGGTCCAAGGCCCCTGGGGTTTGGGAAGCACTTTCTGGAACCACAAACCCTCATAGACGGTGGCCCGTTAGACTAGAGGCTGGTCTGTGATGACCCTATCTGCATCTGGGCACGAACCCGAGAGCCTCATTCCAAGGCCGGCTCCCAAAGCCACAGGCCTGAGAAGCCCTCTTCTGGAGGCTTCTCGTTCTCTAAACACGGGAACAGGTGGAGAGGACCTGAGCCCCGCTTGTCTACCCTCACAAGGAGTTGTGCTTCTGCGGGCTCAACCATGTGGGAAGGGCAGGGGGTGACTGGCCTTGGCCATGGTCTCTGATCTCCAACATGGCTCGGTCCGCATCCCGTGCCCAGGCACAGGGAAGTGAGGGCTGCCTCTGTGGGGAGGGGGGAAGGGGGGGAAAGGGAGGACATGTGAGGAGAGCAGGCTGCTGAGTACCTCCTGCCCATCAGGCACTGGGCAAGTGCTTTGCACCAGAATCTTCAGTCCTTCAGTCTCTGTGCCTTGTCTCGGGAACGTCCTCAAGAGAAAACCAAGTGACAAAGAACTTCCCCGGAGTGATAGCAGATACACAGCAGGGCCCGGATTTGACCCCATGCACCAGACCTCAGATCCTTCTGAGCCCCGTGCACAGAATACCACCCCCAGTACGTGCACATCTAGGCAGCAAGGAGCCCAGGAGCCTCCAGAGAGGCGGACAGCTCACCGTGGAGGTCCCAGATCAGGGGGCATACAAGGCCGGTGTGCCTGGGGGCTCAGCCCATGAAACATCAGACTCTTGATTTCAGTGCAGGTCATGATCTCAAGGGCATGAGGTTGAGCTTCATGGTGGGCTCTGCACTGGTAGGAGAGCCTGCCTAGCTTCTCCTCCGCCCCCCCATCAGAACTTCCCCCACTCCTCTTCTCTCTCAAATAAAATCTGTAAAAAAGTCAGAAGGCTGGAATCAAGGAACAGATCCCAAAAGCCAGTTTGCAAACCATCTCAGTGCTTGACGTGATGGTCACTCAGTCACGTGGGCTTTCCAAGTTGGCTTCTTGAGGGTAGAAAAGCTGTGACCCACATGGAGGACCAGTGTCCTCAAAGAGGGAGAGGTGGACTATGTCACAGACCTTTGGAACCCCTGGGACAGTGATCCCTCCCCAGGCCCTCTTCTTCCTCTTCTCCAGGATGTAAATAGTCCAGAAGCACCCAGGCAAGAGGACAAATGCCCAGGTCAGGTGCACCGTCTGTGAGAAGATGGCATCAGTCCACGATCTCCAATGCCTCGGGGCACTTAGATTAAACCTCCATCTGAGGTGAGAAGCTCCAGTTCTGTCCTCCCCTCAATGAGTGTGGTCGCACGTCATGCAGCTGCCCGCAGCCAACTGACCGGGGTGCCCTGAGTGCCGATCTTGTTTCTGGATGACTGGAACTAACGTCCCTGTGGCAATTAAAATACTGTTGATGCCAGTGAGCTAGGACTTAAGATTCGTGGCCTATCCCCATACCCCAAACTCTAACCCATCCTGTGTTTTGACCTACAAGGCTGGGCGGCTCTATATTCACTCTTCTTTCATCCCTTTCCCCTCCTTTCCTTAATGGGCAAGAATACAGCCCTGGTGGCCTCCCTGGCGATGGTGCTAGACAGAGACTCCCTTTGTGGGACTCTGCCAGCTCTTTCATGTCCTTCCTGCGCAGTAAGGCTCGGGGGCTTAGCACCGTGCTGGGCCCTGATCACCTCCTCCCTGTGCTCTGATGGTTAACAACAATAACTAGAATCCACGGAGATCTCAAACTTTGGATCTTCAGAATCATTCTGTGGGTTAGCCCACTGACCAAAAAAACCAGTTTACCACCTAACTAATTTCTACCTAACTACCTCAAGCCTCAAAAAATCTGGAAATCCCAAAGCCCAAGGTTCTGGGGTCACTGGGAGTCTGTCAAGGGCATGTTTGTGCTTTTATGGTTGTCATTAGCCCTGCTCTTGGATAAGTCTGCCTTTTTGAGTTTGCCTCAAAGTGAGCATAATAGGTACATTTAATAAACTGAAACAGATGATTAGACTCTAAAATATGCAGAATGATTTTATTCTCGTTAAAGATACTTTTTTGTGAAGTATTCATTTAATCAAGCTACTTTGGCTGCCCTAAAAGGATGTTCAACAGATTTTGGTCTTAACTGAAGTTCAGTAACCAACCCTTTTCTCATATTTCTTGGGTGGGGAGCTTTTGTAAGGGAGTGTTTGTCAAAGGTTGCTTACATAGAACTGAACGTAACTTTTTTATTTTTTAAGATTTTATTTGAGAGAGAGACAACATGAGAGAAGAGTGAGCAGCTGTGGGAGACAGGGAGGGCACAAGGAGAGGGAGAAGCAGGCTCCCCGCCAAGCAGGGAGCCCCACACAGGGCTGGATCCCATGACCCTGTGAGCATGACCCGAGCCGAAGGCAGACACTTAACCAAGACCCCCCAGGTGTCCCTGAACAAAGCACTTTTACGTAGTAACGTACATACATCCCATTAGAGAGTGAACACATCAAGGGTGAGAACTAGTGTTTGTATCTTTCTTGTAACAATGCAGGTTAATTGTTTAAACAGACCGAAGGTTTTATACCAACTTCTAAACTAATCTCCTTCTTTGCACCTTCCTGTTACGTTGAAAATGTACATTCTGGGTCACTTTCAGGTTTATAAGCACAGACCGCATGACAACATTTCTTGTAAGGGAGGAAACGAGACAGCAAGGCCCAAAACCTGGACCCAGTTCCGCCTAATTCATGAACCATTCTGCAGTGACTACGGTTTCATCAAGAGCGCACAGGTCGGGCAACCTATAAGCAACCAAAACTCATTTCTCACATTCCTGGAGGCTGAGAAGTCCAGCGTGGAGGTGCTGGAGGTCAGGTGTCACTGCGCGTCTCTTCATGGTTGTAGGTAGCCGTTTTGTCCTTGCGCCCTCCCATAGTGGAACAGCGAGGAAATGCTCTTACAAAAACCATGAAACCTGTTTCTGAGGCTCTCTGTCCTCTGATCACCTCCCAAAGATCCCACCTCCAAAAATCACAGGGATGAGGGTTTAACCTAAGGATTTGGGGGTGATGCCGGGGTGAGCCCACGGCCACCTCCTGTGAGGCATAAAACCTGCGGTACACCATTTCACCCTGATCCAGCTTCCAACGCCTTTGAGTATTTTCGCTCTGCAAATACTCAACGTTCACCTACTGTTAACTTGAAATCGTGAATTTAACTTGGCATCACAGGCAAAGTGTCTACTGAGATGTGCTGGGAACATGAAGATTAACAATTATTTTTCTTGCCTTCCCTCCTGTGAATATTGAAAATCTGAGAAAACCATTTTAGAGTCCTTGGTCTGTTTTAGAAGGAAGGAAAAAGGAGCAAGCCTGATTGACTTGCCAGGATCTATACCCTTGAACTTAGCCTGATCAAAGCCTGAATCCTGTAACTAGAGATAATACTCAGTGCCTTTCTTCATAAATACGTTGTGCCAAAAAAAAGTTCACCTGTCCTCTGCTAGTGTAAATGCTATTCGCTTCGTGTAGAAGAACACACATAGGATGCACAAACGATTTAACCACAAGTTTATTAAGCTGCTTTCATAAAGGAAAATGCTTAAATCCAAGTGATCTTTAGGGAGCTGTTGCAAATATCTGTGACTGTGGAACAGTGGCCCTTGTGGCACAAATACAAATGACTCACTAATCAAGGATAAAGGAGATGAAAGAAATAGTTCTGGGACTGACCACAGAACCTGACTGATTCTTGATGATTCATGTTGTGACTGTCCTTCTCCTTCCTTCCCTGCCCTTTGTCGGGATCTAGGTAGTGTCCTTTTGACAAGTGCTAAAGGCCACAGGCTCCACTGGCTCCGGAAGCAAGTCTCTGAGCTGGAAAGCAGAGGTTCCGTGAGCATCGCTCTTCCTCTGCAGAGCAAGCATGACTTATTTGCTACCAGCTGGCAGGGAAACAGGGGCAGATGCTGCCCTCCTCTCCATTCCAGTGAGGGAAACATTCTTTTGCTACATCCCAGGATTTAGCAACTCTTGGGAATCTGATGAGATCTGGATAATCCATGCAAGTTATTATGGAACAAATGTTTAGGGACTCCCCACCAAGTTCTTACATTAAAGCCCAACCCCCAATGGGATGCTCTTTGGAGACGGGGTCTTGGGAGGTAAATAAGGTTAGGTTGTGGGGGAGGGACTCTTAGGATGGAATGACGGTCTTATGAGAAGATCTTCAGCCCCAATCTGCCCGAGACAAGGCAATATATGGACTGCTAGGGCTCCAGAACTATGAGAAATGAATTTAACCACCCATCCATGGTATTCTGTTAATAGGTCAATCAGAGAAGGATGCAATTTGGATTCTTGGCAAAATTCAGATTCTTCGGCCTGAAGGCTCACATTATCGGGAAGACACTAGCTAGTCATGCTTCATTCTTACCATCTTTTCCCAGAAGCTCCAGGACTGAGCCTCCCAACTCTGCATGTAGTAAAATATGGCATTCCATCAATTTTGATCTCCAGAGGAAACAGACAAACTAAAGATACTGTATTATATTTGCCCCAGAACTTACCTCCTTACTAAATTTCTACTTCAGTGTGAAGTTGGAAGCCAGAGGAATAGCACTACTTAAACCTTCACGAGGCCTATGTAGATACTGTATCCATAGCATATATAAACATAGTTTGAATTGAATTTGACCTAGTCTTCGACCAGAGTCTGTTCATTTTCCATCACTGGGAAGAATCCTTGGGCTGTAGTCCCTCACCTTCGAGTTACAAAAAGGAAAAAGCTGTTATGAGTAATGACTGGTCTTCTGTAGACCAGTCATCACCTGGGCCCTTTAAACAGTGGAAGAGTGACGAGATATCCTTCAAGTGGGTTCAGGTCCTCTGTCCTCCCTTTCTGCCTTTTTCTATCATCCACTCACATATTTTTAACCTTATCCTGGAGAGAGGAGTCTGTTGGACCTCAGGTCAGTGTGCACACAGATTTGACACCTGTCCTTTCAGAAGTCCTCTTGAAACGAGAAACAACATGCACTCATCTATTTTTTGGGGGGGGGTCTCATTTGAAATTTAGGTGATTCCTAGAAAAATTGGATTTTCTTTAAAGGATCCTCCCCTTCTCCCTGGAATAATTGGGTGAGCTTGTACAATAAGAGATTCATGATTCCTAGTGTTGAAGATGTGGAGATGACTTATGACAGATTAAGAAATCTGAGTTATTTGAAATACAAATCTGAAAAAGGGATTTTAAAAAGCACTGCATTCTTTGAGGGCTTTATCTCCTTACACTAGTAACCTGAGACTGAGCCAGGAACCACAGTGCTTACTCCTAGATGATAGGAGACCCTCAAACGGCTGGCAGCCCCATGGACAGTGGGAACCCAGAAGTGATGTGGACACCTCCAACTCCAGGGTCTACCAGGTCTACCCAAACAGCTGCTGTAAAATATCTGGAAAAGAGGTTGGGCCTACATGTTAACTCCCCAGTAATTTAAGAGGAAAATGCATGTTGCATGGCTGTGAGCCATCAAAGGGGAGCAAGGGCCACTCTGAGCCACGTCTGGGTGCTGGGAACAGGGGACAGGAATGCCTGCCAGGAGGGACTTCACCCGATCTTGATGCCCCTCCACCTAAGGGGAAGACGGTCTCCTCACTGTGCAGATGGAAGAAGTGCATCCCAGGTTAGAATTCCAGCTCCATCATGGGTCCACAGTCCTAGATTCCGCCTGATTCCACAGCCTGAGCTCAGTGAAAAGCTGGAACTAGGCATGCTGCTTCTATCTGTGACATCAGTGAATTAACCATTTTGAGAGCTGTTTTGTTCAGTAAAATGACAAATACGGGCTGATCTGTATGTAAGATGCCCTCAGTCATGTAGGATGAGTGTATGTGTGTATTGCTTTGCAATATATACTTCTACATAAATATATAGAATGAAGAAAAGGTCTATGAAACACTTAAAACGGGGCACCTGGGGGGCTCAGTCAGCTAAGCATCTGCCTTCAGCTCAGGTCATGATCTCTGGGTCCTGGGATCGAGCCCCACGTCCAGCTCCCAGCTCAGTGGGAATTTGCATTTCCTTCTCTGTCTGCCCCTCCCTTTGCTTGTACACAGACTCTGCCTCTCAAATTAAGATCTTAAAAAAAAAAAAAAATTTAAAACAAGGAACAAATGCATATATATGCTTTTCATATAAATGTATCACATGCATGTGAATCTGTGAGGATTAAGAACTAAAGCCCTAATTCCAGAGCTGGCACGTCGGCTGGCTGTGACCATCCAGCCCCATCCCGTTCTTGCTTTGGGCCACTGCTGGATGGCGGAACTGGGTCTGGCCCATCCGGAGGGTGGATTTGATTGTTGGCCTTGCAAGACCAGCATTGCTGTCCATATCCGTGTTCAGCCACCGTGGCCTTAACAAAGCAGCGCACTGGTGGGCCTGCCCTGGCTTGGACAGTCCTCCTGCCAGGCTTTTCAGGAAGGTGGTCTACTTGTGTTTATGGTTTCCATTCCCGCTTTCACTCAACTATGCCCAGCTGCCCCCAGCAGATTTGTCATGGGCCTGTTGGGGTCCCTTGATCTTCACCTTGTGGTTCCCCTCCTGGAAGTGCAGTGATGTTGGGGTTCAGGGAGCAGGAGCCCCCCATGCTACTGGGGACCCACGACTGGGACTCTTAAAGGTTCCAGCTTGGGGCTTGGGAAAGGAAGCTTAGAAACTTGCGCTCGGGGGTCTAGAGTCTAAAAGAACACTCATGGCCAGCTGACTTTGCTCCGTTTTCATAGAGGGAAACTGAGGCCAGCCTGGGAAGGGAGCCAGCAGACCCGCGTGCCTCTGGTGGTCCGGGCTGGTGCAATGAGGTGACAAAGCAGCAGGCAGGGTACGTAGGAGGGAGGCCGCGGGAGCCCAGCTCTCTGGTGGCAGTCTTGCTCTCCCACCTCTCCCTTTGGAGCTCCATGGTGTGTGGTGAGGTCCTCTGTCTCTACTTGACCTTCAGAGGGAGGATGCTCCCCCCTCCCGGACGTTGTGGCTGGGATGCTCCCATGTCGTAACACGCTGTGCCAGTACGGTGAACTCGAGCGCGACCTGTGGCTCCAAAACTGTAGTCCTGGAAAAGTGCTCATTCAGACCTGTTTCTCCACCACCAGGTCCCTGCTTAGAAACAGCTGCTGTAAAGGGTCTGCGGAAATTTTCCATCAAATATTCTACTTCGCTCTAAAATTGCTCCCACGAGCCTGTGTGTATTATCTTTTAAAAATGGGAAGCTGAAACTTTCCACGTGGCCATTTCTTTGGGTACAATCCTCAAAAAGATGGAGAAGGAATTGTTCTGAGTGGAAAAACAAGACAGCATAAAGGTTGTCACACCACACGGTTCACGATAACCCCTTGCGATAGCTTTTTTTTTTCCTGTAGCATTTTTGGCCAGCCCACCTGTGGCATGACCATTGTCATTGTCCTCACAGGTGTCCAGACCTCACCCAGCTCCTGCTCAGTCAACCCCCAAGGCTGCAAAGTGCTTCCTTAGTTGACAAATGCACAGTGTCTAGTAAGATGACAAACTTGTCCCAACATCCTGCCTAAGCAAAACTTTTTTCTACCATGATACAGTTTTGAGATAAAAATAACTTTATATGCACCACTGCTTCCAATTAGCAATTTACCTTATGTGGTTACCATATGCTAACCGATACAGGATGCCCTTGACGCAGCTTCAAGGAGAAAGAGTATGGTTGACAGCCGTGGTAGCGTCACAATGAAGCTGTGTGGTTCTTCTTAACCAGGGCAGAAATTTAGATGTTTTCTACCACAGGGTCACTGGATCATTTTACTTAACCCACAGGAAATAAATCCCCTAAGTGCTATGGTTCAGACATTTGTATCCTCTAAAAATCCTGTGTTGAAACCTGGTGACCAAGGGGGGATAGGGGGAGGTGGGGCTTAGGGAGGTAACTCGTGGAGGTCAACTCACTTGCTGATAAGAGACCCCCACGACACGGGGGGAGAGGGCTGTCTGTGACCCAGAACTGGTTCTCCCCAACACCAAATATACCGGCTTGAGCTTCCCAGCCTCTAGACTGGGAGAAACACATCTCTGCTCAGAAACCACCCACTTGACCATGTTCTGTAACCGTAGCCCAGATGGCCCGAGATGCTGAGTCTGCATACACAGGCAGTAAACAGGTGAAGGGCAAGAGCACAAAGCAGAGAAACCATAGGGAATTCAAACTCCACAACCTGGGTTGGACCACACTGTATGAGCCCTTGGGACAAGTTGCTGTAAACCTCAGCTGTCATCTCTGCAAAATGGAGGTAGAAACCTTCCCTCACACAGTTATTGGATGTGGAGGCGTTAAGTCATGAGAAATCATCAGTGGAACAGGAAGCACCATAGACAGGTTATTTATATCAGGCTTTCAGGAGGCAAGAGTAGGAGGTCTCCCTCCTGACAGAACTCTGAACTTTAGAGCCATTCCTACCAAAGTTTTGAGCCTAGAAAAATCCCTGGTGATTTTAAAGGAACTTAGTGTTAATATTAAAGGCAATTTTAAAAAGGAATCTTGTGGAGTAGGGGCAGATAGGTCCCAAGTGGCCTTAAGGAGGGTCTTACAGTTGAGGAATACTAGCATTGCTTTTCCTCACACATTTTAAGTGATCGCCAGTGTTTTGTGCTTGGTTTCTTGTCTTTTTTACACCATCTTCATTATTTGGCTATTTCCGGTCACTGCCATAAGTTGAAACATCTATATAGAAATGCTTCCGAAATGCGCATCTCAGCCTTGACCTGTCACTGCCCAGAGCACCTGCAATGCACCTGAGCACTGGTGGCCCTCAGAGCTGCACATCAAATACATTCCAAACTGAACTAGCGACCTAATGCCCCCTTCCCCAGTGATCTCTCCCGTCATCCCTTGGTCTTCCCTCCCCTCCGTCTCTGGGTCTTCCATCACACCATCTCCACTCTAAAATCAGTCCTCCTTGACGGAGTTGCTAAAACCACATCCACACAGCCGGGGTGTCCACAGAGCAGGGCATTCTGATCCTGTGTCTTCTTTCTGAGCCCGCATATTGCAAGCCCACTTTGTTCAATGGGCTCCTACAAGAGCTGCCTGAACAGCTTCTGCGTGTCCTCTAGGCTTCAGGCAGCCTTCCATATTCCCTCCTCACATGGTGTTCTCCAGCCCCCAACTAGCTGTGTCCTCGTTCTATGTAGACTATGCATGCTTGACAGCATGGTATCGAGGTCATGTCCCCATTTGTTACCAACTAAACTCTTCACTTTGCTCTCCTGTCATTTCATTCTATGTTCTCTGTGATCTAGTGGGTGAAGCTATGGATTGTTTCTCAGAACATTACTGGTCTTGAGGGAGAAACAAACTCTCAGCACTCTGTGTCTTTGAGGCATTATGTCCTTATCCTGGGATGTGCCCTTTGTCCTTGGACTTGTCCTCCTCCAAGACCCGAACCTTGTTGGTGAGACTTCCAATCCACCATCAGTACCAACTGGCCCCAAGGAACATTTGAAATTCATTTCAACATTGCTTGGCAAACTTCTCCACCTGTGCTTTAAGTAGAGGCCTTGTTAACGGAGCAGGTTCTCCTCTAGAATGCTTGGAGTGGGCCTCCAACTCTACTCACGGCTGAAGCTCAAATATCGCTCGTATGTGAACAACAAAACTCATGGGCTCCAATGGAAATAGACACTGGGCAGAGACTGTACTCTTCCAGAAGCAGAGATCTGAAAGTAGTCCTGTAAATGGTTCAGGAAGCAAGACAGCAGCGAGGTTCTGCGAGGTCCAAGTTGGAGGTGCACAAGCAATATGGGCTGATGTTAGCTTCTTCAGTAGAAATGGAACTAAAACATAATCCAAAGTCTGATCTAAATGAACTTTAAACTTTATAAAATTGAAGATTGGTTTCTATTTTCTGCTCCTCATGCTTTTAGATGAAGCTCTTTTGTTTCCTAACCGCTCCCTCCACAATAAAGGGATAGAACACAAAGTTAGAATACTTCCAGGCTGACATTTGAAAAAAGTGTGCTCATTAAAGATGAATAGAGCTTACAGTCTCACTTCAATCACTAGACTCCCATTTTTTTTTAAAGAATTAACTTTAGCATATGCTTCTATTCCTTAATTTCATCATGCTCTATGAAAACTCTCTTTCTGAAATTCAACAAATGCTTCCAGATTTTATTTACTATAGCAAGGATTCAGATTTCATTTAAAAGCTGAAGTTCTATTTTGAAAACTCAAGCTCTGGGTATGACTGAGAATTCATCTCTCATGACCCTGCATTTAAAAGTATAACTTCTATTTCTAAAAGCATTTCCCACATCAATCCAACATCTAGAAAAGCCTTCTTGATGCAGATCGTGTCTCATAAGTGTCTGCCTTTGGGGACGTCAGACCATGAGCTACAAGTGTGTATCCTACATTCCTTAGTTCTTTCCAGAAGCAGGAATTTTTTTTAAAGATTTTTATTCTAGACAGTCTCCAGCAGACTGCACACTGAACATGGAGCCTGACCTGGGGCTCGATCCCAGGACCCTGAGATCACAGCCTGAGCCGAAACCAAGAGTCGGATGGTAAACTGACTGTACCACCCGACATCCCATTTGTACATACGGAGAAAACCAAGGCTCCCCATGTAGGTAAAAATCATGCCCTGTGTTCTGGGTGACCTTCTTGCCATAGAAAGTTTTACTCTCACCCTAGAAATAACACAATAAATTAAAAGTAGCAAGTTGTGTGCTTCATGATGATTAAACATACTCAGCATCTTCATAAGGATCTTCTGATTGATGGATAAATCCAGTGTGCTGATTTCTAAATATCTCACCTAACCAACTACGCAGTAAACTCCTTAAGTCTTTCCATTCACCTAACAAATACTTACCAGATATATAATATTCCAAGACGACTTCCAGATGCAGAGAACAAGTCAGATTTACACAGTAGAAAATTACTGTTGTTGATGGTAGTACAATTCTGTAAATACATTAAAATCATATACTTGAAATGGTGAATCTTAGGGTATCAAAATTATACTGCAAAATGGTTTAAAAATCACCATTGTGAAACCTACTCACTAGTAAATCTGTTCTTTCAATTTTTGCCCTTTTTTTGTAGTTAGCACAGTATGGGTATAAAATTAAAGTTCAGCAACCAGTTAATTGACCAATTCACTGAAGATGCTGGGAAATGGGTCCGGGATTGATGTACATATCTGGTATGTTTGCTGAGAAGCCCTATAGGCTCAGACTCTGATGCAAGTCTGATGTCTGCTCAGGTTCTGGCTTGGCCAGCTCTTACCCTGTACAATCTGGATAGCCTTTAATCTCTTGCAACCTCATATCTCCCAGTGTAGACGGGGCTAGGATTGTACCCCTCTCAGCGTGCTAGAGAATGGTGGACGGTAGGGAGCAGGACAGGGATATCAATGAAGCTGAACTGACCATATTCTGCTCATTGTTGAGGCTGATTGATGGGAATATGGCGGCTCTAAGATTCTCTCCGCTTGCATTTGGTAACCTAGGAAAAGTCACGTTGTCCTCCATGAGGTTTCTTTTAAATTAAGTACTTGTTCATCCAAGGCATAGGACAGCAGACAAGAATTATTATTGGCCTAAATGAATGTAGGGTAAGACCACCTTGGTTTTCCTACTGAAAATAAAGCCCTGGATGTTGCTTATTTCCTTCCCTCCCCACACCGTGCGGACATTACAAATACTTTCACATGGTTTTCCTCCAAGAACAAAGCAGCGGTGGAATCCAGCGGATGTTTGTTCTCCCAACACCATGTTGACAACTCTATTAGGACCATTATAGAGTGAGTTCAAGAAAAACTGGTCAGTCTTTCACACTCTTCATGTACCCAAAGACTGTCTGACAGTCTGCTGCAGCACAGACCCCTTTTAATTTCCATGTATAAAAGGAAAAGTCAACATAACTCCTGAGGTTTTTTTTTTCAAATATGTCTTCAACTTTTTCATGTGAGCTACATGGGGAAAAATGCCAGTGTTGGTGAAATGTTCAAAGAACTTCCAGGTCCCGGGGATCTGAGCTTTATTGACCCCATTAGTTTGACCCTTGAGAGGAAACATGCATAGGAGTTCTGTTTATCTCCTATGTCGAAGCTACTTCAGAAGCAAGAAGTTTGACCTTTGCTGTGACCCCGTATGGGGGGCCGGGGAAGCAGCAGGTGCAGCTGGAGCGGGTCCGACGGGCATGCAGGGAACGCAGCCCAAGGCTGCAAGGCTGATCACAGGGCCCTGGGAAAGTCCGACGGCAAGAAAGCAGACAGCCAGGAAACCGAGAAGGAGGAGCTGGGTGGATGGGGGAGGAAGGTGAAGAGCCGGCCTCCTCTCAAGGGCTAGAAACCCCAGTAGGTGGACCCAGGAGAGCAAGGAATACTGCCCTAGTCAGCCAGGGACCGGAGTCTGGCCCCGGAGGTGAGGACAGCCTCACGTGTAATGCACGCTGGTGGCATCTGACACCGGGCTGCCTTCCTAGAATGACAGGCATTACTTCAGGATCGGCGCCCTAGCAGGCTCCCCGCCCCCCCCCCATACACGTTTCAAGGGAACACTGTTCTCTGGAAGGCACTCGGCTGGATTTTCAAGTAGTAATATGAAAGCACGCAAAACAGGTTAACTTCTTAGAAAGGAATCAACAACTTGTACATTTGGATTGTTTACATTTTCTTCACTTGAAACCTTGACGTGCCCCAGGTCAGTGTCCGGTGAAGCCACCTTGTCCATCTGCTTGAACTCCTTAGGTGACCTCATCTATCATATGGCTTAAAAGAGCATCTATGCTCTCATGATTCCAAATGGCTACCTACAGCCCAGAACTTTCTCCAATATTTTACTTGACATATTCTTACATACTGCTCACCTCAGGTCCTGCACTATATTAAGCACTTTACAGGTATTAACTCATGACACTCTCATAACAATTACTATTAGTCCCATTTTACAGATGAGGAAACTGAGGACAGATAGGTAAAGTGTATATAGGTAGGTAGACAGATAGGTAAAGAGGTCACACAGCAAGGGACAAAGCTGGGTCTGGAACCAGGAAGTCCAGCTCTAGAATCCGTGTTCTTCATCAATACACTGAGGTGTTCTCTCCTGGGATGAGTAATGGATATTACGAACCTAACACATGGAAAAACCAACAATCTAGAAAACCTATTTCTCCCACAATCTTCCCCAAATCGGTAAATGACATCTTCAGCCTTCTAGTTACTTAGTCTAAGAATACTGGATGATCCTTGAAGCTCATCTGTCTTGAGTAGCCCACATCCAATCCATGGACAAATCCTTCTGGAAGAATCCAACACTTCTCATCACCTCCTTGGCTACTTGGCCCAAACCAGTCACTACTCCCCTGCCCCCTCTCCAGTCTACAAGCTCTCATTCTTGACTTTTCCCCACATAGTTGCCAGAGCGAGCCTTTGAGCACATAATTCAGATAGTATTACCTCCCTACTAAAGACTAAAATTCAAAGCCCATGCTGGAGCTGTGGAGCCCAGGCCAATCTCGTCACCGCTGCCTTAGCAATGAGAAAAGCAATCTACCCTCCTCCTTGTGGCTTTGTCCATTCCCTGACCTCTGTGGAAGTCCAAGGTCACAGCATGTTTCAGCTTCTTTCGCTCTTGTCCGACTGGCCCTTCCTGGGGAAACCCTATGACTGGCTCCCTGACTCACTTGGAGTCTTTGCTCCAAAATGTCCTTCTCAAGGTAACTGCTGAAGTGCCATAGAGAAGCGGGAACCCTGTGCACTGTGGGTGGGCTGTGACCTGGTGTGACCACTGTGGACAAGGGTACAGACATCCCTCGAATTAAAAATAAGACTAAAACCCAGCAGTCCCCCCTAGAAAATGGTATATATGGGAAGGAGATGAAGAGCTATCCTACCTCGATGTTCATGCAGTGTTATGAACATAACCAAGGCATGGAAACAAGCTAAGCGTCCATCAGTGCATGCAGGGCTGAACTGGGGCCTAAATTACGTGTGTGTGTGTGTGTGTGTGTGTGTGTGTGTGTGTACATGTACATACATTATCCACTACCAGGAGGAAGGAACTCCGATTGGCATGGACCTGGGAGGTGTTACACCAAAGACCTCCTGCTTAACCTCGCATGTGGGATTTAACCTTCCAAACTCACAGAAATAGAGTGGAATGGTGATTGTTCGTGGATGGGGTGAAGGGTGGGTAACGAGGAGATGTGGTTCAAAGGGAACCCACTTAGAGAAGGCAAAAAGTTCTGGAATCCAACAGAGAGCATGCTGACTATAATCCACAAGGTGTATCCTATATTTGAAAAGTGCTAAGAGAGCAATTCTTAAGTTCTCTCCACAATAAGTAATTATGTAACATGGGTGTGTTAATGAACCTTATGGAGGTAATCATTTCACAATATACGTGTATACAGAATCATCACGTTGTATGCCTTCAATTTACCCAATGTGATTGTATCTCATTTCAATTATATGAAACTAAATATTTATACAATGTCAATTACATCTCAGAGCTGGGAAAAAAGGCTATGACCAGGGAGGACTTTCTGATCTCTTCTATAAATTATCACCTGCAGACCTCATCCCTATTCCTCTCTATCCTTATTATCTTGCATATTCTGTTTGAGTTTTTTAAAACCCTTCTTCCCTTATCCTGTATCAATTATTTGTTGATGATCCAAATCCTTGCCCCTGGAATGTAAGCTCCTTAAAGGCAGGGACCTTGCTTTATTCACTGCTGTTCCTCTACCACCTACGAGACTGGTTCCCATAGTGGTCCCTCGGTATTTAATTCCTGGGGAACAGACGTGGGACCGCAAAAAGCCCCTTCTGTCTCTTTGGAAATTTAAGTAGGAAAGCAATGTGCCAAATAGTGCATTATCTAGAAAAATCCACTATTTACTAAGCTCCTCAAATAGGACAAGTACTCAGGTTTTCATAAAATCCTAAGTATTGTTACTCCTATTTTTTTTAATTTTATTTTCACTCTAATTAGCAGTGTATTACTAGCTTCAGAGTAGTTCTGTGATTCCTCAGTTGCACAGAACACCCAGTGCTCATCACATCACGTGCCCTCCTTAATGCACACCACCAGGTAGTCCATCCCCCCCACCTCTAGCAACCCTCAGTTCGTCCCCCGTAGTTATGAACCTCTTATGGTTCGCCTCTGTTTGACTCCATCTTATTTTCCTTCCCTTCCCAGATACTCCTCTGTTTGGTTTCTTAAATTCTACATATGAGGGAAATCATATGATAGTTATCTTTCTCTGATGGCCTTACTTCGCTCAGCATAATACCCTCTAGTTCCATCCACGTCGTTGCAAATGGAAGATTTCATTTCTTTTGATGGCTGCATAGTATTCCATCATATATATACACCACATCTTCTTTATCCATTCGTCTGTTGATGGACATCTGGGCTCTCGCCATAGTTTGGCTCTTGTAGGCACTGCTGTTAGGAACATGTTACCCATATTTTATAAATGAGCAAACCGAACCTGTTAGAGATGAAAGTAAATCACTCAAGTTTACAGAGCAACAAAAATGCAAATTTATGAATCTTCTTGCCTTAGTTTGGGTTTCCTCAATAGCAGACCCAGAGTCAAATATCTGGGGGCAAGTGTCTTGAGAAGATCTGACGAAGTGGGGAGGTGGGGCTGGAGAGAAAGACAAGCCAGTAAAGGAAGGATCCGTGAATGCCTGGTCCCTACTTTGGGCGACTGGTGCCCCAGCCCGCTGTGAATGGTAAAGTGTGGGCCAAGTCTGAGAACTGGGTCCTGACGGACAGGGAAGTTGGAACTTGTCGACCAACAATGTCCCTCACAGGTTAGGGGTTGTTCCTGGAGTTTTAACTTGCCCCCAGCCCCATCCTGCCCCTCATGGGGAAGGAAACCCTCAGGTGTCTAGGAAGTACCCTGAACAGAAACCCCCCCCCCCTCCCAGGAAGATTTCAGCCTTCCAGGACCTGGCTGCAGCTCACCTCTGGGGTCAGCTGAGGGTTCTGACCAGACAGGAGCCTCCACACACAGGTGCACAGACGACAAGGCCCAGCGCTGCGGAACGGGCTCTACTGGTCTGATTCATTCCACCTTGAACCTCACATTGATGCATCATTCTTGGACCCACCCGTTCCCCACATCCTACAGCCCAGTTAGTCTTCTCCATGGGTTTATTTTCACTGACCTAGCTCGATTTCCTCATTTCTACATTTTGCATTCGCAAAAACTGCAGAGTCTCAGGAGTCACAAATGCTGCTGGCCTGAGGAATTCTTGGCACTGGAAGAGTCATGCGGGGGGTGGTATATTAGAACACCGGAGCCAGGTGCTAGGGTGTGTGCTAACAGGAAGCGAGCACCAGCCTCCAAGGGCACCTGTCAGCACTGCAGGCCCCACAGGCAGAATGGTTCTGGTTTCTGTGTGCTGGGCAAGTTCCTACTGTCAGATGATACCAGCAAGGAGCACCCCAATGACCCAGCCCTCCGCCGAGGTTCGGATCCTCCTCCTGGGTACCACGAAGCACAGCACCCCTGTCTGCAGCAAATGGAGTCCGAGTCCCGCCCCGGGGGGCCCAGCAGCAGAGAAACGGGAGTGTGGTGGCCCTTGGTCGCCCTCTGGTGCTGACTCTGTGGAACAGCAAGGATGTCTGACCTTGGGGTCCCCTGAAGCAAACCCTGCAAGCTGCAGGTGCATTTCTCCCTCAGGACTGATGTGCGGGAGAGAGGCGACAGCCCCGTCCATAGCCAGGGAGGGAGGCAGCGGGAGAAGCAGCTCAGAGCCAAGTCAAGCCTTCTGCAGGGCCTGCCCTGCGGTCATTCCTGAGATCTACAAGCTGAAACTCTGCAAAGAGCTCAGTGCTCAAGCTGCACTGCGGGGTGGGGTGGGGGGACGCGGCGACAGCTGCGGGGACTGTCCCCCCACCGCGGGCCTCATGCTGTGCTGGAAGGATGTGTGGTCAGGGCTGAATCTCGTGTATGACACCATCAAAGGATCGTTTGCCGAAAGTGACGAGGTCACATTCCCATATCCAGTTACAGGCTGCAGTAGACAAGGACCCGCAGGTAGATCTGACTGTAGCTGTGGGTTTGCCGTGGGCTCGGAGGGCAGCTGGCCCAGGAATGTCTGCTCAGGTTGTCAGCCTGCGATCATTCTAGAATGTTTTCACAAACTTTTATCTTGAGTCAAGTTTCCTTTTTTCCATCATTATTAGGTCTGTTTCGGGGCATCGTTAGACACAAATCAGAAACCATCTCTGTCTGCTTTCAGCCTTCACTAAAAAAGAACGAAAAAGATCCTCTCTGTTTTCTGTTTGTTTTCGGTTCCATTTGCACCGAGACCCGTAGCGCGTGAGGGGCAAACGGTTGCCGACCCAAGCTGAGGCTCTCAGGCCCTGGCAGGTCTTCTCCCCTAGTACCACCTCCCCCTCTTCACCACCACACCAGCCACACTGGCTGCCTTCTGTTCCTTAATGTACCCAACTACCTCCTGCCACAGGGCCTTTACACACGCTGTTGCTCTAACTCCCCCCTCCATCCCCACGCAACTTCCCCACCACTGTGTACTGTCGCCAGTTACATTTACTGGGCCTGCTTCCTTACAGATGAAACGTACTCCCATGACCACCTTAAGGGGCTGTGTGAGGATTTCACAACCGCCCCTGTGCAGGTTGTAGGGTGCAGGATATCTGGTGTAAAGTCAAACTGAGTGTCTGTCACTATTCAGTCTTCAACCACTCATATGCCACTTCCTCCTGGAAGGCCCCTTGGTCCTTACTGAGGGTTACTTTCCTTTGTTACGTGCTCTCCAGAGATTTTTGTGGTGGGGGGGACTAGTAAGATTTTTTTTTTTAATTTGAAATAGAATTGAGCAGCCTCCATGCAGCCTGCCTAAAACACCAGCATCTCTAACCACACAGGACAGTGTCCGTGCCCCAAATGGCACATGCTGGGAAGAGCAGAACAAGGAGGCACAGTTGCGTCTCCTGGGTTCTGAATGGCGGAGTTTCCCATGCATGGAGATGGGCTGTGTCGTTGTAACCATGATTCTCTGGAATTACTCTTAGGGAAAGAGTTTGATGTGATCTTAAACTCAGATTTGGGGCCTCCTGAGTGGCTTAGGTGGTGAGGCATCTGCTTTTGGCTCAGGTCATGATCCCAGGGTCCTGGGATCGAGTCCTGCATTGGGCTCCCTGCTCTTCTGAGAGCCTGCTTCTCCCTCTCCCTCTCTCCCTGCTTGTGTTCCCTCTCTCGCTGTGTCTCTCTCTGTCAAACAAAATCTTTAAAAAATAGAATACAAATAAAAGTCGGATTTGTATTTCCTCTGTCTGGAATGCCCCCTCTGGGAGCGTGGCATCCACATCTTTCTGTCCTTGTTTCTGTATCTTCGGGGCTCATGTGGCACGTGGTCCCTACAGTTAGCAGGGCAGCATGAATCTCTGAATCCCCCTGAAAGCCCTCCACTTAGACCTGGTCTCTCCTCCCCTCCATTCACTGCTAACTAGAGGCTGAGAAGAGTCTGGACTCAACCCCCTCCCTTTTTGGTTCTCTCCAGGCTTCCAGTCAGGAGCCCCCAGGCTCCAGAGCTGCCATCATGAAACTGAACTCTGCTTTGTTTGGGGCCGGGCAGCCTTTGTTGTTCACATGTTTGGGGCTCAGAATGCGTGAGTTACAAATGTCCTCCAGCCTGGTTTGTGCGGACTTGGCCTTGGACCTGTGGGATGAGACTGGAATTCCCACAGGGTATGGATTTGGCCTTTGGGTCCCTTTTTAGAACCCTTTCATCCCCTTAAGCCATAAGTGATGATTGTCTTTTCTCCTAAAATCCTGTCATTGGGTTCTACCTCCCCACATGCCTCAAACCATCCAGAACAAGTGGCTTTAAAAAGTCACAACCCTTAAAGCACTTCAGCAACTATTTGGGGTGAGTTTGGACTTGGGATTTTTCATTCTCTTGATTCATTCGTTCCTGGAGACTGGCCCAACTTGGATATGAAAACTGCTTCCAGAATATGGTGGGTACTGATGAAATCTGTTTTGAATGAATACATCTGGCGGCCATGCACACAACGGTAAAATGCTGTATTAATCTGAGGACCTAAGTATGTGCCGTCAACAGCGGTTTTTCTAGATGTGTCTATGGTATGCTAAAGGCTGGTCAGTAGAATGGAAAGGGTTAAAGTGCTCTCTATCCTTGGGTTGTCTTTCGTGTTTTAGATGGCCCCTAGGTTTGCACAGTGAAGGGGCCAGAGACAGAAGCCAGACCCAGGGAGAGTGGTTTGGAGGCGGGGGCGCTCAGAACCCACCCCAGACTCATGCCATCAGCTCTCAAATGCCCCATCTAGAAAATCAGTCCCCAAACTCCTTTGGAAACCTGCTGTGTGTAGCACTGAGTCCCCTTCAAACTTTTTAATGGTGGGAATTATCTTACTTATTCCTGTCCCCAAAAGCTCTATCCCAAGTGACTTCAATGAGGGTTCATAAAATTATTTTTAATAAAACTGCCTGCCTTCTACCAGTAAAACCCACAACTCTTGTATCCTGATAGGGGGATTCACTGAGCACACAGAAGATGGAGAAGCCTATGGTGGTCCCATTTGGAGAGGAGGAGGAAAATAGGGCTGGTGCTGCTTTAAGCCAGACAGCCCATCCAGACTTGTAGATGACCCCACCGAGTGACACGGATAAACAAGTAGCTGAACAGCTAAAAGCAGTCACAGAATTCCTAACTGCAAGGTTTGGAAACAGAAGCCATTTCTCTTTCTGCAAAGAGCTCCCAAATTAATAAGACCAGCTATGAACTAGCAGATAATAAAATCTGCATCACTGATAACAAAGCCTGTTGGTTGCCAATTTAACACCCCTGCTATTTTATAGTCTCTCTAATGAATACATAGTTATGACTTGCTTTCAAACGTTTGTGCAGAGGCCGATTCAGGAATTCAAGTCACTCATGCCACAAAGCTGCTTCCTATTCATACTTGCTTAAAATTACCCAGGAGAATAATTGGTGTGTTTCTTTCCTCCTGTGGTTAAACATAACCCTGTTATAAGTTAATAAAAGTGAAGATACCTTATTCATATTCAAAAGGCAGGCTCCTGCCACTGTGACCACAAATCATAATAGGTTAATCTAACATCAGATATGTATCACGGGGGTTGCTTAAAAGGAGCATCTGGCCCAAAACTCTACATTGTAACCCAGTAGCAGACATTGCAAAAAGCCAAAGGGACTTAAGATTAGTGTCTCCAGACCAGCAAATGAAGAAACCAAGTGAAGACAGAGCCGTCCAAGACTGCAGGGAGTTTTTGTGGTGGGGTGGGGGGGACCCTCCAGGTCCTTTGATTTGAGAATAGAATAAATCACTTGAGAAGTCCACACATCCATTTACTCAATAGTAGTGGAGGACCTCTAGTGTGCTGAGTACTGGGCTAGGGACTGGGGGCCAGGGGTAGAGAGGGACAAGTGCCTTCCCTTCCTGCCTGGAAGTTACATTTAACTTAGAGAAATGTGTCAACAAATCACAGAAGAAACCCGGTGCTTGAAACTCTTGATTTTCCTGGATCCTCTGGAGATTGTACGGATCCCGTCCTCCCCCAGGGGACACCATGGAAGCAGAGTGAGTGAGTCTGGATCCAAGAGAGGGAGCTGTGGAGACAGGAGTTAGACCAGGAAATTATCACAACCTGGAATCCAGGGAGGACTTCCATGAGGGGATCACCAACGGGCCGAATACTGTGGAGAGTGATGAAAAGACCTAATTCGCATCGGATCAGCAACGTGGGGGTCATTCAGGGAAAAACAAAGGCCGTAAAGAGGATGGTTGTGAAAATGGGGGGATAACAAAAAAACAAGGGGAGAAAAAATGAAAGGGGAAGTAGACAGAGTGGATTCAGGAGAAGAGTTTTAAGATGAGAAA
>ML110039.1:11007-24080 GCA_003697995.1 Taxidea taxus jeffersonii | reverse complement strand
AGGGAAGGCTGGGAAGGTTCTTGTGGAACTGAGATGGGTCTTGAGGGGTGAGGAAGGTTTTTCCATTGGGAGGTCAGTGCCCAGGGCAGAAAAGGCATGAAAAGGGCATGAGAGTGGTGGTGGGAACACTGGATCTGATAGGCTCTTTAGTGGCAAGAACAGAAATCGCCTGCAGCCAGCTAGAGCAAAAGGGAACTTAGATGCCACTCTCAGGAGTTCAGAGGAAGCTGGAGAAGTGGGCTGGACCCAGAGCAGGACCCCCATACCCCCTAGGGCAGGCTCCCTGCTATGAAGAAGCCCACAGATGTAAAGTCCACTCCAGATGTAAAGTCTGGGGCAAGGGTCTGATTGGTCCAGCTCAGGCCATCTCCTGCTGGGAGGCTGAGGGAGGATCTGTAGAAAGATGCCTCTGGGGACCCCATGGCTTCCACCCCCCACCAAGACCTTTGTGTCTCCCCCATCCCCAGCAGCACTGCACTGTGTGTGAGAGAGGCTGGTCGTCGGGCTCTATGGGAGGGGTGTTAGGAAGAGCCCCAGAGCTTATGAGCTGGGTCCCTTCTCCTGTCAGGGCCTATTACAGGGCCAGTGGTGCCCCTCCCCTTTCCCTGTCACCCTGCACTGAATTCATATGTGGAAGTTCCAACCCCCGTAACTCAGAATGGAACTGTATTGGAGATAGGGTCTTTATAAGGATAATTAAGTTAAAATGAAATCACAAAGATGGTCCTAATCCAGTATGACTGGAGTCCTTATAAAAAGAGATTAGGACACAGACATACACCAAGAGAAGACCATGTCTGATTATTAAATGCATGTGTCACCTCGACAGGGCCACAAGTGTCCAGATATTTGGCTAACTGTCATTCTGAATGTACGTGGGAGGGTGTTTCTGGATGAGCTTAACATCTGCTTTGGAAGTCTGAACAAAGCAGATTGCTCTCCCCAGCATGGGTGGGCCTCATCTAATCAGTCAAAGGCTTGAGTAGCACAAAAAGGCTTGAGTAGCATAAAAAGGTAAGAGGGAGCTCTACCTGCCTGGCTGCCCTTGAGGCCTGCCTCTGGGCTCACACTGAAACTTTGGCCCCTCCTGGGCCTTGAGCCTCCCAGTATTTGGACTGGAACCCATTATCATTCTGGATCCCCTGCTTGCCAACTGCAGACCTTGGGCCTTGTCAGCCCTCTTAATCACATACCCCAGTTCCTTACAGTGAATCATACATGCATACACATCCATTGCTTCTCCTCCACTAGAGGACCCTGACTAATACCCCACCCGAGGACACGGGGAGAGGAGGCCATCTACACACCAAGGAGAGAGGCCTTGGAAGAAACCAGCCCTGCAGACACCTTGATCTCGCACTTCCAGGCCCCAGGACTGGAAAAAAAAAAAAAAAAACCCACAAAACTAGTTTCCATTGTTTAAGCTCCCTAGTGTGTGATACTTTGATATGGTGAACTGCTGTAGGACCTCTCTTTCTTCATCTGTGACATGGGTCCAAGGGCCCATTCCCAGCTTTATCGCGAGACCACCAAACACAAGGTGTGCACACAGCATCTGTCCACTCGGCAGAGCCAACGTGTCTGGTGTGTGACGGTCGGGGCTGGGATCTGGGCGAAGCGAGGCAGGTGTTCACTGCGGGCACAGAATTTATGCGGGCACCAAAAAGAATTCAGTAATCAAGTAAATAAAATATCAGAATTGTACCTAAAGACCGACTATTGTTTGTTTTACGGTGCACATTACCATGTCCTGCGAACCAGGGGCTCTGGTTTCTAGGCCCTTCCACCCTGTGTGCCCTGCAGGGTGGGTTTCTGAGGGTCAACAGTGATGTGCAGACAGAGAGCGAACCGTGAAGCTGTATATATAATTTTTTTTTTTAAAGGCTTATTAACTTTTTCACTTGGTTCAAAATAGAGCACGCTATTTTGGCAAAAATGTTATCAGAATGCATGTTTTTCCTTTTGCACTGGGCTGTAGCTGGCCCTGAGCCAGCTGTCCACCTGCCACACCGTCCGCTTTATAGTGTCAGTCTGGGTGTTCTCCTTGCAAGGCCGCCCTGAGAAGGCATTTTCCTCTGGATATCTATAAAGGAGGCTTGAGAATTAGGGATTGTCTCTTCAGAGAGGACATCATTAAGTCCCTTGGCAATTCTAAATAAGATCCAAGGGTTAGGCAATGGTACTGAATCAATGTGAATGTTCCTGACTTTGGAAAAGTATACTGTGGTTATGTCAGAGAACGCCCTGTTTTAGGACAGACACTCTGAAGTAGCAGGGGCTTGAGGTGGGCAACTGACTCTCAAATAATTCTGGGAAAAAAAATAAAAGTGTGTGTGTTGTGGCCGTGTGTGTGTGTGTGTGTGTGTGTGCACGCGCGTGCGCAGGCGTGTGCTTGCTCATATTTGTGTAGGTGTGGAGAAAGAGAGAGACAATATGATAAAGTAAAATGGGATACAGTGTTAACACATGGGGAACTGGGTGAAGGATACACAGGCTTCTTTGTATTCCTGCAACTTTGCTGGAATCTGAAATTAACTCAAAATACAAAGTTTAAAAAAAGTGTCAGGAGTTGCTGAAGGCTAGTCCACAGTACTTCTGCTCTGGCTTCTTCTGGAGCCCTATGTCCCCAGATTTCCCCCTCTGCCTCCATCCCAGTCTGTTAGGCCCCAGCTGGAATACCACCTCCTCAGAGAAGCCCTCCCTGATTGCCTTGCCTGGCACAGCACCATCTTGTCCTACTTGTTATCTTCCACATCCCCCAGTTTTATTTTCATTATCACCCTCCACAACATCAGAAATGATCTCATCATTTGCCTAGTATTTGTCTCCTCTGGCCCCACCTCTAAATGTCAACTCTGTGGAACTCTATCTCGTTCATCCATGTCCCCTCCCCATCCTCTGTGCCCGGCACACAGTAGGTGCTCAATCCACATCCGTAACCAAGAAAAAGGTTAGATGATCAGAGGGCTGCAGGTCAGAAAACCCAGAGTCTTGTCCTTCCTGGTTTCCCCCGCAGACTTGCCAAGTTACCCTGGGCAGTGTCCCAGCCAACTCCAGGCTTCCATTTCTTCATCTCGAGCCCAGCTCTAAAGCTGTGAGGCAGAAAGTCCCAAGCTGCCGCGCCATCTCGGCATCCCCCAGCTAAGACCCTCTCTGCTGTGGGGATTACCAGGCAGGGTAGTCCTGCCTCCCCAGGCTCTTCACTGCTCCTCTCCCTGATGGAGGAAGAGCAGAAAAAAATGTGTTTCACGGACCTTACCTTGTAAGGCCCATGTCCCCATACAGCGGGACCCACAAAGAGAGTGCATTCACTTCTCTCCCAGAGCTGCTTCCTAAGAAAGACCCGGCAGATTTTAAGCCCAGTGCCCTTGGCAGGAAACAGTATCTGCCTGAAATTGAATAACATTGTCTTGTTTTCATGGTAACCTTCTACTTACAGCAAGTGATAGTAGTTTTCCATTTGGGGGAGTGATATAAAGTTTCCCTTTAAAATGAATGTATTCAGGAGCAAATTGGGTATTTTGTGCATTGTTTCTGACTTGTTGTTGGAAATTTAAGATTTGATTGGAGGCAGAGAGCGACTGCCCAGGGTCCCACAGCAGGGTCCCGCCATGAATCACCTACCTGTGCCAGATGTCACGGCTTTGCCCAGTGAGTTTCATCTTTCCTCCACGTGTTCCACACCCATTTTTGTGTTCAGCTTTCCCAGATGGTCTCCAAAAATGCCTTTCTACAATCGATGTGTTTGAATCAGGATTCTAATGCTATCCACACGCCACATGGGTCCATTGAGTCTCCTTATGTCTAGAACCTCCCCGTCCTTTTCCAGCTTTGCCGCTCCTTTGTTGAAGAAACCAGGCCATACGCTTTTGCACCTCCTACATTCCATTTCTGGCTGATCGCTTACCCCACAGGTGTCATCTCACCTGTTCCTCTGTCTCCCGTAGTTTCTATGAACTGGGAGTTAGATCAAGGTGCTTGACTAGACATGCTGTTTGAAGCCAGGCTGGATATTTTAAGCCAGTTGATTTTAAGGGAAAATATTAAACAGCATTAGATGCAATACCAGCATGTCCACAGAGTCTGCATCAGAAGGGTGGGGTGAGGCTGAGCTAGGAACCGTCTATGAACAAAGGAAAGGGATGGGGGAGACTCAGCCAGGGAGCTGAGCTAGACAGGGTTGGGGGGAGGGGTGCGGATGAGAAAGACAGGAGGCAGGAAGGCCATGGAGGACATGAGGTCCTGGGTGGTTGAGTCCTCACCAGTTCTCTGAGTGAGTTTCATGTGTGGGCACAATCAGTCAAGGAGAAGGTTCCTCTTTGGGGTCCCTTGTCCTGTGTGCCAAGACCTAGGAGCCAGGGGCCAAAGAATTTAGGGCTTTCAGCACAGGATGGGTGTCCCAGGGAATAGCTCGTCTTCTTTGTCTGAGAAGAACCCAGGGAATGCATATGGCCAGCAGCAAGTGGGATTTAAGTTAGGCATAGAGAGTGACTTCCCCACCAGAGCAGGAAAGTCATGTTGCATAGTGGTTATAATGTATTTTGGAACAGAATTGCTTGGGCTCAAATCCTAGCTCTGCCATTTCCTATTTGTGTAGCCCTAGGGATGTTTGTGTACCTCTCTGTGCCTTAGTTTCCCCACTCAACAGATGAGATCATCGTGGTACCCACTTCCACGGATGAGCCTAAGGATTTGGCGAGCTCATCACATGTAGGGCCCCGGCAACAGTAAGCACTCAATAACCACCGAGTAGTATTATTACTATTGGGTGAGAGTGAAACATCTCTCTCCCTGGAAGCTTTAGTGATTGCCACAGCCCTACAGCTCTACAGCAGCTGTAGAGACTAGAAGCTCAGAAGAGCATTGCTTTATGCTCAGGATCCTTCCTAGAACTTCTCAAAGCACATTCACACAGCATTGGCTCCTCCGATGGCTTTGATCTTTACAAATGCAGGTTTTGTTCTCTCCCTGTTTGTGGATGAGGATACTTGGGAGAAGGCGGTTGGGGGTGGGGAGTGGGAGGCGGTGTGGGGGAGGAATGGTTTATAAAAACCCCATGGCTGGTACAGCTCAGTGGTGTGGAAAGGTCTTAGAACCTGTGTTCAGAGTCTCAGATCTTCTGCTCCCTAGCTGTGTGACCTTATGTAAGTCACTTAACATCTCTGTGACTCCATTTCTCCATCTCCAACATTAGGGAGCAGGACTGGGGCCTCCACTGTCTGATTTCCATATGTGGCAGGTGGGCCCACAAACCCTGAGGGTCCCTGGTACCGTCTGCCTTCCCCAGACCCAAAAGGCAACAGAGTCACAAGTCCCAGAAGAGAACAGCCCGGAGGGCTGGCTGTCAGTTTAACTGATCGTCGATGTCAGACCCTGCCCTTTGGGGCTCCATCCATCCCACAGCCAGGCCTCCATGGCAGGTCCTGAAGAGACATCCCAGAACAGTCTCCCTAGCCCCCACCCTCACCCCGGGTACTCAGGGGCAGGTGACAAACACAGGCTGGACAGTGAGCAGGTCCTGCCCCAGATCTCACCCTAGGCAGCACACACCCCTCCTCTGGGCCTCAACTTCCTCATTTACAAAATAAAAGGCAGACAGCTCAAGTGCAGGGGCTGTTCATTCATTCATTCGGCAGATACTGCTTCATTAACTCCTCCTCTGGGCCAGATTGTTTGCCAGGGCAAGAGAAACTGATGAGCAACTCCATATCTACCCTCGAATCTGGATTTTCCCCTGCTCTAAGGGCTATGAGGAGCCACAGGGGGCTGGACCAGGCAGGGGCTCCCGTTGGACATGGCAGCTCAGTGAGCTTTGACAGGTGAAAAGGAACGAAGAGTCCCAAGATGTGACCTGTGGGCCAGACACCCACAGATGGACTTGATTTGAGCTTCATGGGATTAGCCTAACATGGCATTTCAAGTTTGAATTTACTGCAGGCACGTAAAAATCAGGAGCTTTGGGGCAAAAATCTGGATTCCTGAAAAAATCCAGAGCCTTATTCCTACTGAGCAATAGTTGTCCCTTTAGATGGCATGATCCACAGCCCTCTGTCCCACCTGACCATCCCCCATACCTCTCCCCACCAGCCATCCTCATGTTCCCATTGCCATCAGTGGGGCCTCCAATCCCCCAGTTGTTCAGGCCAGAAACCCAGGCATTACCTCCTGCTCTTCCTTCTTTCTCACCCCATAGCACATCCCTCTGCAATCCCTACTGGCTCGGCTTCGAGAATGTTCCTAGGCTCCAGTCATTTGTCCCCACCATCTGGGCTACCTCCGGGGTCCGAGCATAAGCTGCTCCCTTGTCCTTTCTTCTTTCTTTGCCCCCTACCCACAATTTCCTGTCTGCCCAGCAGGCAAAGTGAGGCCCCGCACGCACAGTCAGGAGCTTGGACACAATGTGCCTCGTGCTCTCTGAGATGGATATGGCAAAGCTCTTCTCTGGCATCTTGCCCAACACCCAGCCTGAGTCAGTGGCCATCCCTGCCAGTGCCCTGAGCCCTTAGTGGCCTCCAAGCCCTGAGGCAAGATGGTAGAAATCGATTGGCTTGGGAACTCAACAGTGGTCCTGCATGACCCAATACTCTTAACCACCTTGGGCCTCCATTTTTCCATCTGGAAAATAGGGACATCCCAGCACTCCCTCCGCATAAGGCAAGTGCTGCTTAAGAAGCGGGAAGGTTAAGGGTTTAAACAGTCAGCCAACTTGGCACATGTTGGGCAGCTGCCTCAGCCTGGCCCTGCTCTGGACACCACTAGAAGTCTGTAGATGTAAATGATGGGTGATTCATTTTGTTTTTGGCATGAAGAAGGAGAAAGAGCTTTGCCTTTGGAGCTGGATGGAGATGCACAGCTTTAGAGATCATCCTGGACAAGTCATCTGAATCTCCGTTTGTTAATTTGTTTAAAAAAAAAAAAAGGAGGTAGTAGGGAGAGCCACTCCTCAAGAGTGAGGCGGAGTATGGAAAGAGCTAAACCGCATGGATATTTTCCTTGCTGTCCGTGGGGTCTCAGGGCTGGGAGGGAAAGGACATGGACACAGGCCGTGTCCATGTAGTGTGAGGCTCGGGGCCCAGAGAGGATGTTGGGCAGAAGAGGAAGGAGCCCAGGAAAGCTTATCAGCTTGGGACCGGTTATTCCTCCCACCAGAGCAACAGCTCTGCTTGACTCCCCTGTCCTTTTCCCCAGTTCCAAGAGGAGTATTTGGCACTAACAAGGCAGTCCATACATGTTGAACAAACACAGGAACAATTGGCTTCCTAGAGGCAGTGGCCTTGGTGGGGAGGGCAGGGTATCAAGGCTTCCCTAGAAATGTTTGTCCGCAATGCTGGCCTCAGTGGGGCCGCACGCAGACGTGGCGGTAGGGGTAAGAGAGCACCCAGGAGGGGCACCTGGGTGGCTCAGTGGGTTAAAGCCTCTGCCTTCGGCTCAGGTCATAATCCCAGGGTCCTGGGGGTGAGATCGAGCCCCGCATCTGGATCTCTGCTCAGCAGGGAACCTGCTTCCTCCTCTCTCACTGCCTGCCTCTCTGCCTACTTGTGATCTCTGTCTGTCAAATAAATAAATAAAATCTTTAAAAAAAAAAAAAGAGAGAGAGAGAGAGAGAACCCAGGGGAAGGAGTAGCACTGGGGCTGCAGCCGGGAGGCCTTCCAACCCAGAGCCTGAGGGCAGTTATGTGGAGCAGGAGAGAGAGAGTGCTGTGTACAGAGGGACGCCTGCCGGGCACTGTGGCTGCTGAGGGGCAACGGATACCCTGACCACTGCCTCGCTCTTCTGCCTCCTGCTGTCCTGCGAGGGTCTCCCCCTGGCCACAGACAGGGAGCGAGGGCATGGGAGACTGTTGGTTCAATCCATGGGTCCAGAGCAGAGGAGACAATCCATCTGTAGGGCACTTGGAGAGTAATAGGCCCAGGAATGCAGAACTCCTCTCCAGAGCCGGAAGTCTTGGAGCCGAGAGGCCTGGGGTGTGCTGGAGCAGGGACTGCTTGTGGGGATCAGGAAGCTCAATGTGAGTGGCAGACAGCAAAGGGTCTTGCCTTCTTCACTGTGCTTCGGCCGGCTGGGAGTAGGTAATGGCCAGCCGCAGGGAGGATGTTGGGTTTAAAACGAAGCTTATGATGGACGGTGGGGGGTGGGCCGGAGGCAGGGACAGCCCTGGGGAGGCCACACAGAGATCCAGAGAATGGGGAGGGAGCCCCTGTCTGGCCTTCTAAACCCCACTGTCACCACCAGTCTACTGCCAGAGAAGAGAATGGAAAGTGACCATTTTGTGGCCAAGACAGGCAGAAGTCAGAGGCAGAGGTTGGGGGGACATTCAGAGCCCCAAGACCACAGACACTCCTCTCCAGGCAAGTAGAAGTGACAAACCTGGCTGGGCCAGGAGGCTAGAAGGAGGCTCACAGACCCTCCCTTGGGCTCGCAGAGCAGGGGCGCCTCCCACCCCTCAGGTCCCCTCCCCCCACACCCAGCATCTCCTCCCCCTGCCCTCCCTGTTGGTGCGGTTAAGTCCCTCTAGAGAACAGGGGCCCTGGGCTGCGTCCTGCACTCACAGGCCAAGTTCACCATGGCATCAGCATCTCCCAGGGAACAAATGTATCCTTTTCTTTGCCGGGGCGGCAGTGACTTCATCCCCAGCGGGCCATGTGAGTCACCGCACAGAGGGTGGAGAGCCGGCCAGCTCTCCACTGAGCCTGGCCATGGCTGTGTGGCTGGGGAGAGGGAAGAGCCGAGGGTGGGAACGCTTCCACACAGACCTACCTCACTTTCTTTTCCTGCTGTGGCTGCCTGTGTCCAACAGGGGCAGAAGGAGGGACGACATCCCCCGGGCGGGCCAGTGGCTTTTGTCATGACCACAGCTGTGAGCTCCGCTGAGGGTCCTGCAGAAGGTGGCCCTCAGAGGCTGAGTCCCGTGCCCAGGGCCACCTGATTCTGTGAACCTGGTATCACTTTTTCCTCCCCATGGCCAGGAAAGCAAGAATGCTTGTTCCCATTTTGCAGAGGAACAAACTGAGGCTCAGAGAGATGGGATGACTAGTGTTAGGGACAAGGGAGTCAGAGGTGAAGAAGGAGTCCGCCCCCATTCTCAGGGACAAGCCACCATCGGTGGGAGCACCAGGAGCCTCAGTTTTCTCACCCATAAAATGGGATGGTGACAGCCACCACCACCCCCCCCCCCCCCCCCCCGCCGCCAGCACTGTTGAGAGGACATGATGAGAGCGGTTGCGAAGGGGGGCCACACCTCCCCGGGCCACTGCCACCCTCACACCGCCGTGTGACAGTCTCTGTGCCATTGGCACCCCACAAAGTTGGGGAGCAGCTCAGGGGACCTATAACAGCTCGGGTGTGAGGCTGGACCAGGCTGCCAGCGGTCGGGGGAGGGGCTGCCAGCACCTTCAAGAAGCAGATCGTCAAGGGCCACTGGTGGGGGAGTGTGGGAGATGGCTGAGCGTGTGCCCCCGCCCTGGGTGGAGACACTAAACTCCTTCACACCCTCAAGCTCTTCCCTGAGGCTTTGCTAACCCTTCATGGGTGCCCCCCACCCCCTCGCCCATCAGACCAAGGAAGCAGGCGATGCCCTGGCTTCTGGGGATAGCAGCACCCATCCCTTCCCCGTGCCTTAGTTTCCCCATCTGTAAAGTGGGGGCAGGAAGCCCCAGTGTGCTGTTGTTGGAAAGGAGGGGCACACAGGAGGGTGCAGCCAAGGGGAAGAAGAGAGCGGCCTGGGACCCTCCAGAGGTTTTGGATGCCATGGATGCCGTGGATAGACATGAAGGAGCTGTAAACACTGCCTCCACCCACAGAAGATGTTGAGAAAACTTCCACCAGTAGAACAGACCAGATAAACTCTTGAATGGAAGTCCCACTCTGTCTGGCACAAGGAAGTGAGGCTCTGCCCCAGGGAGAATTTCCTTAGGTCACTGGAGGCTCTGGATGGAAGAGCAGCCTTGAGAAGTAATGAGCTTCCCATCACTCAGGGGGTTCAAGCCAGGGCTGGGCAGTCACTTCCCCAGGGTTCTGTGGAGGAGCTCCTATGACAGGTAGTGGGCCCCTGTGGTGGCTTCTGATGATAAGGAGAGGGGAACTGGTGTTCCCGAGCCCCCCAGGGAGGCCACAGCCTTTGTAGAAGCCAATGCTACTTTCAGAGAAAAAGTTCTTTCCTGACTTGGGGGACGGACAAGCATGCAGCTGCTAATCCTCACTGTGGGAATCAGGCTGGAATTCTGGACGTCCTGCCCAGGCCAGGGCAAGGGGCCCAGGGACAGAGCAAGACTTTGACCCGCAGACCAGGCTCGGGCCCAGTGCCACCCTCCCTGACTGTCTGTGGGTAGGTGATGCCCCCTCTGAACCTCAGTTTCCTTACAGGTGAAATGGGGGCCCTGATAGGTACAGGACAGGATGACACTGGCAGCTGCCCGTAGCTATACAGCTCTATGCCCAGGGCCTCACAGGGTGTGGGGATATGGGACCACCTGACCCTGGGGAACTTCCTGGGGGCTGTGGGTGGGTAGAAGTAGGTTTGTGAGCACTGACCTTGAGCTGTGAGTCATTGTCTCTGGGGGCTCTGCCTGGGAAGCCCCAGCTGCCTGCCCTGGGCTGGGCCCAGGAGCAGCTGGTGGGGGGGTGGGGAGCAAGGGTGGGGACTCCAGCTGGGACCCCAGTCTGGAAATGCCCCAGACCCCACTCAGGCCAACCCCCCGGCCCCCTGGCCACTCAGAGGCCCCAAAGCCCCTGCCCCCCCTCCACCCAGAAATGCGGCTCTCAGAGCCAGACTGCCACAGCACAAAGCCTACCTCCCCCCGCGTTCTAGGGCTGTGACTTTCCCCATCTGTGCCTCAGTTGCCTCACGTATCAAACAGAGCCCATGATCAAAACTATTTCACAAATAAGACCATCGGGGGAACTGGGTGTATTCGTTCAGTCCCCGAGGAGAGCTTAGACTCGTGCCCGTGCCCGGGACTCCATGAGCCCAAGGTGGTCAGGGAAAATTAAGGTCTGTGGGGAGCCAGCCACACACATCGTCTGTCACACAGCAAGGAAGTGGTCTGGCCAGGTCTGGGAACTGTGTCTCTCCCAGCAAATGGAGACCCTCATGGGCCAGCTAGTCTCCCAGGGAGCCGCCGTGACTTTGTCTTTCTTTTGTCTCCTGCACACCCCAGGCTACCCCCAGGAGCCAAGCCAGCAGAGCAGCCCCTTTCCCTGTCCTGGCCAGTGCCTGGCTTGCCACTTGCGGTGGGCCTGGGCCGGGCTGCAGGCGGGCGGGCGGGTGTTGGGTTTAGGCCTCTGGGGAGATGGGGGAGGATGTGGGCCCCGCCCTCGCCTCCCCGCCCACCTCCCTCCCTCTCGGGCTCAGCCTCTCCCGTCCCAGGCCAGCCTCTGGACACAGGACCCGCACTTTACCTCACCAGGCAGACGCCCCTCAGCCGCCCCAAGTGACTCACTGTTCCCCTGGCCCACAGCCACCGCTGTCTCCTGGCAGGAGGCAGGCGCAAGGTTGTGCCGAAGCGACGGGGTCTGGTGCGAGAGGGCCACTCGGCCAGGAGGAGAGTCTGCAAGCAGCCGGACAGGCCGGCGCACAGAAGCTGGCCTGGGGACAGCAAGCCCAGTGGCTGGGACTTACAGTGGCCTGGGGGAGCCAGCACCTCCTCCTCCCCCCTGGCTTTTAGTCTTGTCTTTCTTCTTCCCACCATGAAGAAGGAAGTGACCTGAGAGCCAGCAAAGACAGCCAGCCCCCAACCAGAAGGAGACCAGGGTCAGATGGCCGTGGCTGTGGGTCCCTCAGACGCTGGCTCTCCCAACTAGCCAGGCATGAAGGGTGGTGGCAGCGCCGTTTGGAACCTTATGTGGAAGTACTGCATCTCCGTGAGGACCCTCAGGTACCTGGAGGCGCGTGCGCGCGGGCGCGTGTGTGTGTCTGTGTGTGTGCGCGTGCACGTGTACTCGGCTCTGCCCAGCCATCGCCTGCTGGGAGGGGAGCCTGGGTACCGGGCTGGCCGGTTTGCTTGGACTCTGACAGCTTGGGGATAGCTCCAGCCTGGAGGAAGGTGGGATAGAGGGCAGGAAAGGTCATGCCTGGTTCCCCTCCAGAGAAACTCAGAGTCTCTAATGGGGAGGGAGGGAGACAGGAGTGTGGAACAGTAGTGGGGAGCATGTGGGCATTTGGCTGGGACCCGACGCGGCCACTGCAGGATGCCAGGGGCAGGTAGGGTATGGCTGGCAGACTCCCCGGCGGGCACGGGAACAGGCGTTTGTTACATAACACACGGGCACTGGGCACAGCTGAGTGACCTTGGCCCTGTCCCCTAGCCTCTCTGAGCCTGTTACCCGTCAGTAAAATGGGGCTCCCACTCGTTCCTTCAGAGTGCGGCATGGGGCGATCTCGCATGGGGCGATCTCGTGCGACTGTCCGGGGCAGTTGCTGAGAGCCTGAGAACTCAGCCTGGACGCAGCCACCAGGCCGCCCAAATTTAAAACTGGCCTTGGCGTTGTTATCAGCAGCATGAAGTGGCCTCATTTCTGTGGCCAAAGCTTCCCACCTGCAGATTCTTACAGGATTAGTAGAGGCTTAAAGGAGGTGGTGTACAAAGAACAGGGCCTGGCCGGAGGCCCACGCTGGTTAAGTCTCAGGTGTGATTACCGCTACTCTTGTTCTCGTCCCTCCCCCTTGGCCAGCTGGATGCCAGCCCCCGCACCTGCTGAAGGCATTCAGAAGGAAGAGCAGGGAGCTGGACCCTGTGCTGGACCCTGTGTGATCACAGGCAAGGCTGGGTCTTGTATGGAGAGGGGGATTGGGTGGGGCTGCAGCTCATGTGGGAGGGGCTTAGAGGCAGCTGCTTGGAAGGGCTCAGAAGACATCTTACTTAGATTATCATGGAAGGCCTCTTTGTCACTTTAAGGGAAGGTTTTACAAAGGGTAAGGGATTGGGAGATGCTCTCTCTTTCTTCCCACCCTCATCACGTAGTTTATAAACTATATAAGCTTTCCCTCCTTTTTTCCTTCTTTCCTTTACAAAATATTTGTGACTGCTTATAGGAGATACCTACAATAAATGAAATAAATCGGGAGCCTGGGTGG